>BQNB010107523.1:3772-23153 GCA_026074375.1 Tanacetum coccineum | reverse complement strand
ATCAACAAACGAAAAAGCTAAGACGATTCAGAGTTAAGATCAAAATACGAAAGGAAGCAATAATATAAAAATACGAAAGGAAGCCTAATGTCTACCCAATCCTCATAGGTCATAACCTAAGTTTTACAGGTCGAAATGGATCTGATACCATAATTGTAACATCCCGCTCCGATAAAGAGACAAAGAGTTACGTTATGGTGTCATATCAGAACATATAAATGCAAGCGGAAGACTTTATTAATTAAAATACCAAGTCATAAAATAAAATGACTTCCAATAGTATCAATTTCCAACAAAGTCAATGAAAGAAATCTTCAAAAGGAAAAGTCTTAAAACATAAATCCAGATAAAAAGGGTTCTTCTAAAGGTGGGTCCTCTAAAAGCTCCTACTGTCAACACTCATATCCCAGCTTCCCGCTTAGCACCTGCCGCAGGAAAAGAAAACGCGGCTGAGCTAATGCTCAGTGAACAGATATAATAATAATAACGGTAATAAAATGAAGGAATGAACAAAACAGATCACGAGAACCTGCCAAACAAATGCCAAACGATATATATAGAACAATAAATAGGATAAGAGTAATAAAAGGAATGCCCACGAGCCCAAACAAATGTCTAAACATGATACATGAATATACCCTAAACAAATAATCAGATAGTCATAATCAAATGTACACAGGCAAGCTCCTCCTATGTACCAAATGTGATATGGGGTGTATTGCACACACACAACCATTCACCTAAACTGAACGGAACAAAGTACCTAGGATGCATCCATATGCTCCCTGTAAAACAAAGTTATATCCATATAAACAAGCACTATGGCGAATATACGAACATATATAATCAAATCATAATAAGTACACATACAAAAGGGAACGTCGTGGACTAATCACACCGCCACAGATAGTGTCATGCCATTGGTGCATCAACGACATGGTCATGGTACCTCCATGACTAGATACAAATAGCTCGGGCAAGATTAAAGCAAGGATATAAGTGAACAAGATACTAATGATCAAGTTTCAAATAATCCAAATATGGAAATGAATCTAGTAGCATATTCCAAACAAGAACCAACAGATTTATACAAACGAATATCGAATCAAACGGATTGTCAACATCAAACGAGTCATGATTACGGATAGCAGCTCAAAGGAATATCAAACGAATATCAAATAGATCAAGTGCCAAACAAAAGAGAATGAAGTGTCCTTACTAAAAGGACGGAATATCTGTATCTTAACGAATAAGCAATCAGAGAGAAATGAACACAAAAGCAAGATATCACAACACCTTGACCGAATCTACAAGAACCATGATTACCATATATTACATACCTTTTTTTAAGTAGTTTTACATTTGATCTTACCATAAATAAAGTTTACTTGACTTAATTAAGGTTTCCAAAAATTTCAAATTTTGACTACTTATTCAAGGTAAGTTTCCATACATAAATGACCCATAAAAACATCTTCTAAAATTACACCAAAAATTACAGAGGTTCCTACATATGTCTAATACACCCATGATAATTGGCTTAATTTATTTTCATGTTTAAGTATCCTTTTGACCCTTGTTACCCAAAACTGATCCCGAATTTGATCTGACAGAACCGTCGAAAAGTTCACGCGTAAAAACCCAACTTAAACAATTCTGAAAATTCTGAAAAAAATCATGGATGTAGCACATATCATGAAGATTTACCAAATCAAAATTTAAAGTCTAACTCCTTACGATTTGAGAATTAAAAATCAAACACTACAACTGAAATTTTAGGCTAGAATCTGCAGTTTTGACACTTAATCTTAAAAAATCTAAAATCGACCTTCCCGACCTCCAATTCACATGAGGCCGGATTTTCCAGAAACTAAACTCTTTGAATTTAACTTTAGGCTCAAGAATCATGTTAAAACCACTTTTTATCATCAAGTTATACCCTGTTGAACATGACCATACCACCTTGTGAACTGACATGATATTCATGCCCATAATTATTAACAATAGAAAACCCTAATTAACACTGAGAAAGCTAAGATTAATACGAAGAAAGAAAAAAAAACAAGCTTAATAACATGCACCCACCAAAAATAAGCAAAAGAACAAAGTGGAAAAAATGGGGGGGTGGGTGTTGGGGTGGGCGAAAAGGAAAAAGGGAACCACCAAAACAAAGGCCAAAAAAAGCACAAAAAAAGTGAGGGTGGTCGAGGGGGGGGGTGTGTGGTAATCGGCGCCCAAGTAGGATACCCCCGATGATGTGGGGGGGGAGGGGAGGGGGCCACCAAAGGTTCTAATCAAGTAGTTTTTATTATAACACATTAATTATGCAACTTAAGGTTATTCAAACCATGTACTTTATGCCATATTTATCAATACGAGTAATTTACAATTAAGAACGAGAGCATGATTTCTACTTTTTACACTTTATAAGGAATTTATGTATAAAACTTAGTGTAAATCATGGAAAGACAAGAATGAATTAAAAGAGCCATGGGGTAACTTACGTGATTATAATGGATACAAGAAAAGAAACAAACGACCAAGAATCAAATATCAAGACCACACTAAGACCACCAAAACATCAAGATAAACCAAAGAACACCTAAACCTGGTCTCAGCTTGGAAGCATGATGTATGGCTGAATACACCAATATTTAATAGAGTAGCAAATGATGAGAGAAAAGTGAGAATGGAAGAGTGGGGAGGGCTGAATTTATAAGGATGAGAAAGGGGGACAAAATCTTTTATAAACTTTAAAAAGATAACAGCATTAGAATCTTAATCCCTTTACACTCTTCCTAAATAAGTGTTCATAACAAAAATAAAAGATTTTGATGTAACTCACCTATGAGTGGGCCAGGCGGATTTAAGAGATAAGGAAGGGGAACAAAATAATTTTTTGTCCAATTTTTAAAGATTGTAAGCAAAAATTACTTCTAAAAGCCTACACATGGTTTATGGCCCTTAAAATAGGATTCATTATTGTTAACAAAGGAAGAGTAAGAATATAACAAATTAATCAATTACAAGAAGATATATATTTTTTTAATAATAGTCAGCCATATATGTACATTATAAATTTTATATATAGTAAAAAAAAACAAATACCGTGTAGATGTTATAACGTCGAAAATTTCGCCAAAAATATAACCTACGGTTTTAATTTCAAATGCTTTTTAATGAAACTTTAGGTTAATTTCAAAATTACCAATGATGCAAAATAAATTCAAATATTTGGTTTTATAAGTGTTCCTCTACATCTTTGAGCAAAGGCTTATAGGTTTTTGTGTATGTGAGGTTGGGACGATCCATGGGTGTCTGTTGTCTTACATCAACTAAAGCCAATTTCTTCAAAATCTCAGTCACCATACTTGTCTTTGCATATAAAAATCCATCTGATCCTTCTGCTTCACTGCAGTCCTAGGAAGAATGTGAGTTTACCCATAGAGCTCATTTGAAACTTCTTATGCATCATCTTCTCAAATTCAGTGCATAAAGACTTCTTTGTAGAGCCAAAGATGATATCATCTACATACACTTAAACTAATAGAATATCACCTTTGTCCCTTTTGATAAATAAAGTCTTGTCAATCTTTTTTCTCTAAAACCTATTGTTCAACAAATAAGTTGACAAGGTTTCATACAAAGATCTGGGAGCTTGATGCAAACCATAGAGAGCCTTTTCTACCTTGTAAACTCTGTCAGGGAAGTCTGGATCTTCAAACTTTTCATACAGAAAAGCACTCTTAACATCCATCTGATACACCACAAAGTCTTTAAATGAGGCATAGGCTAAGAATAGCCTAATTGCTTCAATTCTAGAAACAAGATAAAAAACCTCATCATAATCAATTCCTATTCCTAGTACGTGTACCTTGTGCAACCCATTCTTAGCTTTATTCTTAATCTCAATGCCTCTTTCACATCTTTCTGTTTCTGTACACCCCATTTAGTACAATGACCCCTTTTGCATTACGGAAAATCCAACCAAGTTCCAAACATTTTGTAACTTGAACTGCAAAGCTCCACTTTTGCATAACTTCTATCCACTTGGATCTATAATGCTTGAATTAGCCCTTCTGGGCTCTTCTTGGTGATAAGAACATGCAAATAGACAATTCTAAAGTCTTCAGGGTTGTCCTCTCCTACACTTAGCTAAAGCATTAGCTTGTCAGTCACACATCTTTGTCATCCCCTTTATAAGGAGTCTGAATTATATGCTCCAATGATTTTGTTCATTGGATTGATCCTTGTGAATTCTGTAGTTGGAATAGGACTGACAGGGATATGTGTGTCTAATTTTTTATGTCCATGCCCTACACCAAGCCCTCATCATCATCTGAATAAACAATATCTTCTAATTCAGGCATATTTGGATCATTTGGAAGTTCAATGCTTGTTTTTAGATCAACAACATTAACTTCTAAGCAGCATTAACAGTTGAACTAACAGCATTAACATTGTTAGTGTTTGTCTCCATCAAACTGAGCAATATTACTATTGTTAGTGATTTAATATTGTCAACCTTCCTTCTTGATTAATTCTTGGCTCCTCACATTAGAACCTCAAATATCATTTCCCTTTATTAGATTTTTCTACTTTTATTCCCTGATCCTTCAGCATCATTCTTTTCCTCGCTCACCCTGGATGGTTTGGAATCCAGCATTAGAAGATATCCTTTGAACTAGAAGAGAATGGTGATCTGAATAGGATAATGTAGCATGATATAATCTATGCCATGCATTATCTCCATTCTAGCTTTACCTGCATTATCACATGCTTTTGTACCTGCACTACCATTAGATTGATTCCCTAACAAACACTGGCTTATATTCATAGACTTTGTTAGTGCATCTATATCAAAAAGCTAATTTGGTCCACTTTCTGCAATATTAGGTGTATTCTCACTAAATTGAACATGCATGTTCTCTTCTACTATCCTAGTTCTACTATTAAATACTCTGAATGCTTTGCTATTGGTAGAGTATCCTACAAAGAACCCTTCATCAGCCTTTCCATCAAATTTACCTAGGTGATCTAATGGTAGATAAGATTGTACACAGGACTCACAAAAAGGTCTCATGAACTTAGGTAGGTTTTCTACGCTAGAAAAAGTTCATAAGGAGTCTTGTTGTAAGGCATAGTAACTACACCATATTTTAGACATAACAAGCATATTAATTGGGGGGGTGGGGGGGGGTAAATCTTCAAGCCCAAAAGATGTTATACTTTGCATGAATATTATGAGAAGGTTGGCATCTCTCATGAAACATCCGTTGCTCGCTCTCCACAGCAAAATGGTGTTGTTGAAAGACGTAATCGTACGCTAATTGAAGCAGCCCGCACAATGTTGATTTATGCAAAAGCTCTATTATTCTTATGGGCAAAAGCAGTTGCTACCGCATGTTACACCCAAAATCGTTCCATCATACACCTTCGTCACGGCAAAACACCAAATGAGCTTTTACATGACAAACCTCCCAACTTATCGTTTTTCCATGTATTTGGTGCACTCTGCTATCCGACAAATGATAGTGAGAACTTGGGTAAGTTACAACCAAAAGCTGATATTGGCATTTTCATTGGCTATGCACCCACAAAGAAAGCATTTTGAATTTACAACCGAAGTACCAGACGAATCATTGAGACAATTCATGTAGATTTTGATGAGCTGACCGCGATAGCTTCATGAAATGACTCCTGCAACAATCAGTTCAGGACTCGTGACAAACCCTCCTCCTTCAACAACGTTTATACCACCTTCGAGAAGTGATTGGGATCTTTTGTTTCAACCGCTGCTTGATGAATTACTCACTCCTCCACCCAGTGTTGATTACCCAACCCCTGAATTTGTTGCTCTAATTCATGAAGTAGTAGCTCCAGTTCCGGCTGTATCAACCGGTTCACCTTCTTTAACAAATATTAATCAAGATGCACCATCAGCAAGTAACTCTCAAACAACACTCGAAACTCAACCTCCCGTCATTCCTAACGATGTTGAAGAAGACAATCATGATATTGAAGTTGCACATATGGGTAATGATCCGTACTTTGGTATCCCAATTCTAGAAGTTCATTCTGATCAATCTTCATCATCGGATATTATTCATACAATTGTGCATCCCGATCACCAAATTTCTGAACACAATAGCAAATGGACTAAGGATCACCCACTTGAAAATATAATCGGTGAACTCGCTCGACCAGTTTCCACAAGGCTACAATTACATGAGCAAGCTCTTTTCTGTTACTACGATGCTTTCCTCACTGTTGTTGAACCCAAGACGTATAAAGATGCTTTGACTCAATCCTGCTGGATCGAAGCAATGCAAGAAGAGCTCAATGAGTTTGAATGCCTTGGAGTATGGGAGCTCGTACCCCGACCAGATAAAGTTATGGTTATTACTTTGAAGTGGATCTACAAAGTGAAGCTAGACGAACTGGGAGGTATTCTAAAGAACAAAGCTCGGTTAGTGGCTCGTGGTTACCGTCAAGAAGAGGGAATTGATTTTGAAGAGTCTTTTGCTCCGGTTGCAAGATTAGAGGCTATAAGGATTTTTCTCGCGTTTGCCGCTCACATGAACATGGTCGTCTACCAAATGGATGTGAAGACTGCGTTTCTGAATGGTAATCTGCGGGAAGAGGTTTATGTTAGCCAGCCGGACGGGTTTGTGGATCCAGATAACCCCAATCACGTGTACAAGCTAAAGAAAGCTCTTTATGGGTTGAAACAAGCTCCACGCGCGTGGTATGACATGTTGTCTTCTGTAGTTAGTCAATGTTTAGTATGATAAGCTAATATGGCCCAAAGGCCCATAGAAAGCCTATTAAGGCCCATGGCCGGTTATGTTTGTAAGTATACATACCCTCTCCATGCTTTGGAGAGGGTGTTGGTTGGTTTTGTATTCTCATTTCATTTATGCATTATATGTTGTTTTTTTTCTTACTTTCCCTCTCTAGAATACATCATTCCTTCCACTTTCTCTCACTAAGTTCCTACCCATCACATATCAAAGATTACTTGTATTCTACAGTAAACAATATTATATTATTGCACTAAGCTCATGACACCAACACGTTAACATGGAAATCACCTCAATGACATTATTGAGGAACAAATGTCCTCTTGGAAAGGTAACTTGCCAAAGTTACCTATTATTCTTAAATATAGTGCGTTTGATTACCTCATGTACAGGTAAACACAAACGGGATTCGTCAATCCTGATAGATCTATCCACAATATTCGCGTTCACTCACAAGTGATTAATAGTTCATGATTAAATGATATTGGCAGTAGAGGTAAACTTAGGCAATAATTATCAGGATAGCATACAGTTGGAAAATACTTTGTATTCATGGTTTATAGCATGTATCCCCTCCAACGGGTTTTAGAAAAAACTATAAAGCGGTAGGACTATGAACTCACCCTGGATAAGTAGTGATTGAATTGAAATGTTAATACAAATCAAAAGTAAACAACCCTTACACAACCTAAGGTCTTAGGTCAATCCCTTTAGTTTGATTTGTTTATATTTCAAAATTATTATTTAATAAAGTTTAACAGTAAATATTTAATTGGTTCAATAACTGTGAAACATCTATCACTGTTCGGGCTAATATAATCCAGAGGTCAAGTAGTAAACGTTTGAGGAGCTAGGACACTTTAAATCGTAAATCCAGCAACTCGTCAAAATGTCTACCCAAATGAAGCCCCTCACATGAAATTCCCTAGTAACGTGATACGTTAAAGATTAAATGATAAGATTATATCTTTTTAAGTTTATTCAAAAGCTAGTAGATGATAAATTATGTTAAATATATAACATAATTGTTTTATAATGTTTTGATCGATAATTAATAACGATAAATGTGTCGGGCTTTAATAAAATTGAGTCTTATAATATTTAAATATTTTTTTATAATTAATATAACAATATTACTGATTCGTAAGATCTAACACACGTATAAATAATAATATAGACTAAATACTAATAGTGAAAATTTAGCAATTTACCCTTGAGGACAACGGTAAATGATTACAGGGTCGTATCCCAAAGAAATGTGAATTGATACCCTCGATTTAGTTTGGACAATGTTATGAATGATTTTCAACTTTTTGAATGATTTTCTACGACTAAAAACAATTAAAACAATTAAATGCAAGTAAATTAACTAAACACGCGGACGAAAAACGGAAATGACAAAATTAACCCTAATTAGCACATTAACCTAGAATTTGAATTAATAATCTAATTCTATGAGTAAAAATAAAGGGATTTGCAAAATTTGAAAACTTAACGATAAAATTTGAAAGAAATCACAAAAACGAATAACGGGAATCGAAAACCGAGCCCTAAAAGCTAAAATGCTCAAAAATAAACCTACGAGAGTCAAACTAATTTTCTTACGAACTTTATGATAAAAGAAAGGTTTATAAAAAAGATTTAAATTTTTTGATTATTTTTCTATTTTTTATGATTTTTAAAGTTTTTAATAAAAATAAATGTTTAAAAATACTACACAAACTATAAAAATTCTAGAAAAATTACAGAAAATAGCTTAAACTATTTAAATCCTAGGAAAAATAAGCCCGATGACACAGCTTATTGATTAAGCTTCGAAATAAGCTGTAACAGCTTATCTAGCTTATAAGGGAAAAACGAGTATAAAGATTTAATAGTGTGAGAGTCTAACGGAAAAGACCCAAGGGCACAACGGTATTTTTATAAAAAACTTAAAAAAGAAAAGTTGTAGATTGAGCTTTTTTAAGAAACTTTAACAAAGTCACTATAAGCTCAATCTAAAAAAATAAGCTCACAAACAGCTTATTTAGAAGTTGTTTACAGAAAGTTGGGTTTTAAAGACCAAAAAGCTAGTTTTCATTCAAAAGCTTGCACACTACTCCAGTGATTAAGCACAAATTAAAAATAAAAGTTATCCTAATTAGCTTATGATACCTAGAAGTTAAGACTAAAAAACTAACTTAACTAATATTATTTAAGGCTATCTGAATTTGAAGATTAAAATGGCTAACTCAGAAATGAACCCTTAAAGCTCAAAAATAAGTTAAGCTAAAATGCACATTAAGCTAAAACAGAAACTGAGCTTTTAACAACTTAACTACCTACTTATAAACTATTGATTCAAATCATAAAAACAAGTACTAAAAGCTAGAAATTAAAATTTAAAAGCTAACTAAGAGTTACTACTGGTTTTGGCTTTTTGAGGTTTTATATGAAATTCTAAAGCTAAATTACTCTATGAAATAAGCTAAGATATGAAAAACAAGCTTAAATCTAACATTACTTATATGTTAACTAAAAGCTAATTGAATTTTAGATCTTAAATCCTACAAACACTAGTCTAACTGAAGATAAAAAGTCAGCAGTAGTAACTGATGTTACTACTGCTGATGCAATTGACAAAGGCACAAATCAAGTATGCAGGTTACCTAATTGGTAAATCCTGCACTAGTTACACTCAAAGAGTGTAAATGAATACCTAGCAAACAAAATCCAAGCCTAGGAAGGCTTGGATCAAATTTTATCAATCAAAGAAAAGAGGGAAAACTCCCCTGGTGCAGGAAAGTAGAAAGAGTACCTCACAAACTTTTTAAGCTTAAGCTAACCTAGCAAACCATTTTAAAACTTAATCAATATTGAAATTTAAACTGACCTAAGTGAAAACTCAAAATAACTTTGACTATAGAAGGTCAAACTTGGCTAATCCAAACACCCCTTTAACTTTGACAGATTTCATTTAGGCTTATGAAATTAAAATCCAATTGACAAACCCTTATTACCAGATATGAAGTAGCTTATAACAGGCTTAACAAACATTAATCAACAACTAATTAAGCTAAATTCACAGATCTGCAACTATGCCAACTATTTTTTGGTTTTTATGATATTATGACAATTTAATGAAATACTAAGATTTAAGCTATACTAATTAAAGACAGATGGTAGGACATGATTTATAAGCACAAGTTAACAATAATAAGCACAAATAAGCTAGATAATAAACAGATTAAGCAATTAATAAGCAACTAAGAAAATTAAGACAAGGAAATTAAATGAGAACTTATAAACTGCCTTAGCAAAACAAAGGCACAAATGCTTAAATGAGCTTATCTACTAGCTCTAGCTTATCATTATGGATAAGCTAGTAAAGTTCCATATTGAGGTTCTTCCTTTGTCAAACTCATCTTCAAAAGCTCACAATCCAAACAAGCAAAGGTATTAAGCTTAACTGATTTTAGAGTTTAAGTAAATTAGGGGCTGAATTGAGCTTGCTATCATAAGCTTAGAGACTTGTAAGAGCTTATGAGAAGCTTAGGAAATAGTTACACTATGATAAAAACAATCTTATGAAAACTGAAATAAGGATTTTATTAAAACACAAATGGAATTACAAGCTTAAAAACTGAAAGTTACAAATTACTATAAGATAAAATTACATTTGAAGATAAAATTGCATAAGCTACAACTAAATTAAGCTAAAAATTCTTAAAGCTAAACTAGGTATAAAAAAGATTCTCTTGTATGTGAGGAGTGAAGCTTTATATAGCCCGTTGGAGAAGCTTCTAGGCACAGGTCTGTTATACTCTCCAATCAATCACTGCCCTATATTCTTTCAATCATTGGATGCTCCTTAATCACCGTATGATTAAATTCTTGTCACACGGATTGCTAGCGTGGCAATCCGTGATGTGACTGCTTGTGTACTTCCTTTGTGAGTATAATTAGTGCAAATCCCATTTTTACTTGTGCTTCCTCATCATCCAACGTGGCATTCCTTGTTGGGATTGGCCAATAAGGTGCATTTGATGATGTATTACTCTGCCTATGTGTACTTGATCCTATGAATTGTCCTTTCTAGCCCTCAATTTAAACTTGCCCTATGATTTGACCCAAGGTGAAAAGGAAGAAGAATGTGAATAGTAAAACCACTTTTCCCGTTTCTTTTTTCTTTTATAAAGGTGCGTTTAATTTGTGTTAACCCGGGTAAAATCTTATTTGACTTCGGGCTTGGGCCGGGTTATATAAGGGAAATGGGCCCGGGCTTGGTTTTGGATTTGTTATAAAAAGAGAGATAATAAGTGTTAACTTTTATAAATAACCGTTAGGATTTTTTAAGGATTATTTTTGTGAATTGGTTTATAAATGAGGAACTGGTTTGGTAATTTTGGGATTTTTGTCTTTTTGTGTTTGACTTGGGTTGACCACTGCTGACTTTTTGACTTTGATAGCTTCCTCCCGGCTTTTTGCGTGCTCTTCCATTCTCGTGTTCGTGTTTGCCCGGTTTTAACCGTTTTCTTGTGATTTTTGCAATATCCGCACCTACACAATATGAAAGACAAAATAAGCCTATAAACAAGCATTTAAGACAATTTTGGGCTGTTAAAGGGTTTTATTTTGATATAAAATGGATATGTGTTTTCACACATATCAAAATTCCCCAAACTAAGCGATTGCGTGTCCTCACGCAATGTTATATGCCTTATAACCAAATACCTCAAAACTTCTCCAAACTAAACCTTTGAAAAGTAGCAAAGATTTTTGTGGAGAAAGCTAAGAAATCACAAGTTATAAAACAACCCTAATTTCCCATTTTTCTAAAACTTTTTCATCTTTTTTTTTTTATTTTTATTTTTATTTTTTTATATTAATAATATAGTTGAGATAATTTTGACTTTCGTTATTTCCATAACTGTTAGGGATCATAGAACAAGATGCATTTCGATTCCGAGAATGCCCCAAAAAGGATAAATTCATCGTTCCCGACTTTTCACTTATCCAAACCAAGCTTAAAACAAAATCACAGCTAAATATCAGTAAGGATGCTAACACTACTCATATTTGCAACTTGTGAACCTTTTACTCCCGACATTTATTATATCTTAAGTGAGTGTGCTATCTTGAATTTCAACCATGGTTCCCTTATGCAATAAGTATGTTTTAACTTTCCCCTTAGAATAATGAGTTTAAAGGCGAGATCATCCCATGTAGCGACTTTCGTCTCGGCACATCCCAACCTTACGGCTAAGTGACCAGGCTTTTGACACCCCACAGAGACTAGTATCGGGACTCACGGACCTTAGGTTTCAAAAACTCTCAGGTTTCCCGTATGTTCATAGCTTATAAATTAGAATAGTCAAAGTGCAAAAACATATTTGAATTTAACAAAAAGAAATCTATTTATTAATTCACACTTAATTATTTAGATATTTATGCAATTGTAACCCTCGACGTTTTAGAAGGCTGCGACATCGGTTGTGAGCCGGCAAGATGCAACAAACTTTTATCAGTCTCGGATTTTTATTCTTACTATGGGCTTTCTTTAGAAGACTACCACATTGGTTGTGAGCCGGCAAGAGGTAGTAAACTTTTATCAACCCACAACTTTTATTATTATATTATATATATTTTTTTTATCATTTTTTCATTTCATTTTTATTTTACTTTATATAGAGAAGACTTCTTTTTGAAAAATTCAAGTATAAATTTGAACTAAGAATAGAATTTTATATTACATAAAAATTGTTGATTTAAGTTTAATCTTCAAAAACAGCACGTATATTAATCCGGTTAAGAGCTTATGGGAGAAAAAGCAACAAGTTACATATATGAGCTCTTAAGATTTCCAAATAATCTTTGTTTAGCATCCTACTCATAATTAACTCTATCATTTTTTGTTCTTCGCGAATTAGCGAACGCTTAACCTAAAAGTTAAGGAACAAGCTAGAGCTCAACACGCTCGATCGAGTCAAAATTTACGCTTATTCTTACCCAGCAAGAAAGTCAAAATTGTGACAAAAATACTTATTTTAATTTTTTTTCATATTTTTGAAAATTTTTGTGGGAAACGGGGTACGTGAGAACAACGGCAAAAAGTAGGCAAGATCATATCGAAGATATACTACCCCATACTAAAATCAAACATTGTCCTCAATGTTTCCTAGCCTAAGACTTAAAAACCCCATACTAGAACTCAAAAAGGTCGAATGCATAAGTGTATAAAGATTAGATTCCGCATAATCTTTATATATTACTCAAGGTTTCTATCATAGTTGTTTTAGATCTATCTAAGATAACTAAAGCTTTAACAAGCTAAACAAAGATCTGTTAAAAAGGGGATCAAAAAGTGGTATCAGAGCTTGTGTTCTGAAACCTTGATCAAAAAGAAACAAACAAGAAGAACTCTTTATTTATTCAAAAGAGATGGATCTAGAAACTGCCCAAAACAATGCTGTTGCAAAGTTGCCACTTCTAAAGTAGGGTGACTATGAGATGTAGAAGTTAAGGATCGAACAGTACTTTCAAGTTCAAGATTATGCTCTATGGGATGTCATAGAGAATGGCAATTCTTTTAATCCTCTAGCACGAATAACAACAAATGCAGATGGTACATCTACTTCAACAATACCATGTGCAATTACCACTGAAGAGAAAGCACAAAAGAAAAATGATGTAAAAGCCAGAAGTATGTTGCTGATGGCACTTCCAAATGAACATCAATCAACTTTTAATCAATACAAGGATGCCAAGACCTTGTTTGCTGCCATACAAACAAGATTTAGTGGCAATGATGCCACAAAGAAGACACAAAAGACACTTCTGAAGCAGATGTATGAGAACTTCAATGCCCAAAGCACAGAGTCACTTGACTCTATCTTTAACAGGCTTCAGAAAATTGTTAGCCAGTTGGCCATCCTGGGTGAAAACATCTCTCAAGAAGATCTGAACTTAAAATTCTTGAGAATTCTGCCTTCTGAATGGAACACTCACGTAGTAATCTGGAGGAATAAACCAGATCTTGACAAAATAAGCTTTGATGATCTTTACAACAATTTTAAAATTGTTGAACAAGAGGTCAAAAGGACTGTAACCACAAGCTCAAGCTCAGGATCTCAGAATATGGTCTTTGTATCATCTCCTGGCAGTACTAATGAAGTTGATACTGCTAATATTCAAGTTAGTACTGTGAGTAAACCAGTTAGTACTGCTAGTACTCAAGATAGTACTGCTAGCCTTAGTGATGCCATAGTCTATGCTTTTCTGGCCAATCAACTAAATGGGTCTCATCTTGTACATGAAGACCTTGAACAAATCCATGAAGATGACCTTGAAGAAATGGATTTGAAGTGGCAGCTAGCATTACTAAGCATGAGAGCAAGAAGGTATTATCAGAAAACTAGTAAGAAGATCACAATCAATAAAAGTGATACAGCCGGTTATGACAAGTCAAAGGTAGAATGTTTCAATTGTCATAAGATGGGACATTTTCCAAGAGAGTGCAGAAGTCCAAGGAACCAGGAAAGGCAGCCTAGAATCAAGACAGCTCAAAGAGAACTGAAATGTAATGGACAACCTCTTCCCAAATCAATGTGGCTTTGATGGAGCTGGTTTTGATTGGAGCTTTATGGCAGATGAGGAGGTCTCTACCAACATAGCTCTCATGGCTTTCTCAGATTCAGAGGTACATAAAGACAAAACTTGTTCTAACACTTGTCTTAAATCTTTTAAAACTCTTAAAAGTCAGTAATGATAATTTAAGAGTAGAGTTCATAAATCTGAGATGATCTTGCTACCTATAAAAGCAGGTCTAGCTTTCTATAGAAGAACAACTAGTTTTTCTACAAGAAGACTAAGGGTTGCGTTTACTGACCAATGTTGTTTTCTTTAAAAGGGATGCCTCTTCAAAGACTCGAAACCAATGCTCTTCAATAATACAGATATAAAAAACTTAAGAAAAGAAAAAGAGAGCAATCAAGATTAAAATTGACAATTTTGAAAATTGCCTCTAAGGAGCTAATAAAATGATATGGAGTCAAATTTCTAATAACAATAAAAAGGTGTGGGGTTTGAAAAACTATAATGTTTGTAGACCACACCAGATATGCGTTATTTTCCACCCCTAACATTGATATGTCCTAGCTCTGGTCCTTGTGGGGTTTCAACAAAAGCCTTACTTTGAAGTGCTATGGATTAAAGGAAAATAAAAGTGTTTTGTGAAAAATCCTCAAATGAGATAAGAAAACATACTGATGCCCAAAAAGGGGGGGGGGGGGGGGGGGGGGGGGGGGGGGGGGGGGGGGGGGGGGGGGGGGGGGGGATAAAAAAAATTTGGGAAAAATGGGGGGGGGGGGGGGGGGGGGGATGAGCCCCAATAATTAAAGATTGGGTTTTTGATTGTGATGAGGATGAGTCTGAAGTAATGGTGCTAAAATCTGATAATGTTTAACATATACCTAAGCAAGCTAATCAACCTAGGAAAGTTGATCAAAATCCTAGGAATAACAGAACTCAGAAACTAGGAGTTGGGTTTCAGTTTACTAAGAAAGCTTGTTTTGTGTGTGGGAGTTTTAACCATCTAATTAAAGACTGTGATTTTCATGATAAAAAGATGGTACAAAAACCTGTGATGAACAATGTGAAAAAGGGGACTGGTCAAAGGGAAGTTAGACCAGTTTGAAATAATGCTTTGAGGATTAATCATCAAAATTTCTCTAATTCTAGAAGAAAATTTGCTCCAAAAGCAGTTTTAACCAAGTTTGGCATAGTACCAATTAATGTTGCTAGGCAAAGCTCTTCAAGAGCAATAGCACCAGTTAGTACTGCCAGGCCTATTAATATTGCTACACCAAAACCCTTTGTAAATGTTGTAAAATCAAGACCAAATGCTTTTCAGAAGTCACATTCATCATTTTGGAGACCTATTTACCAAAAAACAGCACTTAAAAACAGAAATTTGAATAACAAAGTTAATACTGCTAAGATAAATTCTGTTAATACTGCTAAGGTAAACAAAGTGACAAGTGTTGTTGGGGAACAAGGGATTAATGCTGTTAAGTCCTCAGCATGCTGGGTTTGGAGACCTAAAATTAAGGAGCTAGATCATGTCTCCAAAAATAGTAGATCATACATTTGTAAGCAATTTGACTATGTTGATCCAGTAGGCAGGCTCAAGTCAGTAATGACTTGGGTCCCCAAGAGAAACTAAATCTCTTGTGCTTATTTTGCAGGGTGATCCACAAGTTGCTTTAAAAGATACAGGAATTTTTTACAGTGGATGCTCCCGACATATGACAGGAAACAAGTCCTATCTCACATATTATCAAGAATGTGATGGAGGATTTGTTGCATTTGCAGGCAGTTCTAAAATAGGTAAAATATCTAGAAAAGGTAAAATTAGAACTGGAAAATTAGACTTTGAAGATGTGTACTTTGTAGAAGAACTTAAGTTTAACCTTTTTAGTGTCTCACAGATGTGTGACGAGCAAAACAGTGTTCTTTTCACAGAAACTGAATGTCTTGTTCTTTCTCCTAATTTTAAGCAACCTGATGAAAGTCAAGTTTTGCTTAAGGTGCCCAGAAAGAATAATATGTACAGTTTTGACCTAAAGAATGTTGTTCCTTCAAAAGGTTTGACTTGTTTAGTTGCAAAGACCACAAATGATGAGTCTAAGTTGTGGCATAGGAGGCTTGCTCATATAAACTTTAAAACAATGAATAAACTTATGAAAAGAAATCTTGTTAGAGGTTTACCTTCAAAGATTTTTGAAAATGACCACACATGTGTTGCTTGTCAATAAGGAAAGCAACACAAAGCCTCTTGTAAGTCCAAACTTATGAATACAATCAGCCAACCTTTACAAATTTTACATATGGATTTATTTGGACCAACTTTTGTAAAGAGCATCATGGGGAAAATGTATTGCCTAGTGGTCACTGATGACTATAGCAGATTTAGTTGGGTTTTCTTCTTAGCTAAAAAGGATGAGACTAGTGGAATCCGATTGCAACATTCAAAATGTACACAGATCTGAACATTCAAGACCAACATGGATCCATAGTCTTTCGACAACCTACAGCCAATGTCCAGGCAAAAGATTCCATAGGCTCAGTAAATAAAGCTAGCTGGTTCGTGATCATTATGGGTTCACCGGAACCCTCCATCATTTTGAGCACCCCTTTAAACACCTCAGGCTTTTCGCATCGGGTTTTTAGATCATACCGAAACAATGGATTATATTCAACGAATAAGCCTTAGTATATGGCTTATATAAGACTTTTTCACTCTTAAATAACTCTTTAATGCCCATCCTCACCCCCACATTCCTTCATATACAAAACCTAAAGCAAATTATTACCTCAGAGTCACAGATGTGTAGAAGCTTGAACAATGGATTCATCACCCTCACTGTTATCAAACAATGTTTCCAAAATTCTTTATCCAAAATAATTACTATTTAACTAAGCAGCTTTCTTGCCAATTTCACAAGTTTCTTTTAGTCAGGACTAAGGAGAGGTCACCTAGCTTCTAAATATTCTCTGTGCTTGTTCAAACTATCCAAAGCAATGAATGCAGTACCAAAACGAGTGCACCCAAACGAATAATTTCTGTCCAACCTGGCCTTTTTCTCAACCAATTTATAGGACAATTGTGGATATAGATAAAAAGAGTCACCCGTGATGCAAGTGCAACCACCTTATTCACATGACAGCTCCACTATATCCTTGATAATCAGATTAACAGTAATGCAATTTAGTTAAACTCACATGGTTCTACATTGTTTCTGTCACAAAGTTAAACTAGTAACTAGGTTTAATTGGTCCGGTTGTCGATTTAAACATTCATTACCTTAGCTGCAAGCAACAATACTCGCAACATAAAATATTAATACAACTTACTTAAAGCTATAAAAGGAGATAGTATTAGCTGTTATCGTGTCATTGATTGACATGGCGATTTAATTAATCAAGTCTAACCCTAATTTTTAGCAAGAAATGAAATCGGCATTTAAATAATTGTTACCAACGATTTTATATTTTTCTCAGCTTGTATATATCATGTATAAGTCAGATAAAATGCTAAATAATTTTTAGAGGAACTCGAAATAATTATTGTGGAGTTTTTAATTCTTGCCGATTTCGAATTATGAAAGAAATGAAGAAATAAATTGGGAAACGAATTAGGGTTAGGGTTTTTATATTTTTCCCAGGTCCAATACATGCTAATGAATGTATAAAAATTAGGTAATTATTGGGGGAAATTTTAATTAGGGTTTTGTGCATTTATTGGCTACCCGATTTGTGTTTTAAAAGTATAAGGGGGTGTTTTGTAATTTCTGGAACTTTGGGGCTGATTATGGCATGTTAATATAATGTATAGATTCTGAGAAAAATAAGTGGAAGGGTATAAATGTCATTTGATAATTATTATGGGTTAAACATGATTAATTATATATAATATATATATAATTCGAATTGTAATTAAAACTGAGGGACTAAAAGTGTAAATTATGAAAAGTACAAGTATGATCAGTATTAAGTATGAAAATACCATATTTGATATTATAAGGGCTTGTTTTGCAAAAATGGATAATTAAAGATCATGTTTAATTAAATTAATAACTAAAAGGACTAATTACGTAAATTATGTAAGATCAAGGATTTGGATTGTAAATACAGAAATAGAAACCTGCTAATTATAGAAACATGCTATTTATGGAAACTTACTATATATAGAAACCTGCTATTTTTGGAAAGTCTATTTTTAGAAAGTCTATTTTTGGAAAGTTTAATTATGGAAACTTATTAAATCAGGAAAGTTATCATTTATGGAAAGTTAATTAAGGAAAGTCTATTTTTGGAAACTTACTATAATTAGAAGCTGCTATTTTTGGAAAGTACCCAATATAACAAGAATACTAATCATGAAACATACTAATCATGGAATATGTTAATCATGGAACGTACTAATCAAGGAATCATGCTAATTATAGAAAGTTACTAAAAATAGAAAGTTACTAAAAATAGAAAGTTACTAAAAATAGAAAGTTACTAAAAATGGAAAGTAACCTTAATCATGAACAAGTAACTTATATATGTCCTTTAACATGTAGATCGCATTAAGCAGGAGTAGCTTTCATCTTCTTATCCATCTCTTTCCGTTACTGCTGGACATAAGGTACGGATATTCCGTCCTTTCAGTAAGGACATTCTTTCTTTTCAAAGCATAATGAAGAATAGGATTGACTTATGAAATAGAATACTAATTATAGAAATAGATATCTAAAGTGAATGCATAAGATACTAAAGCATATGTACAAGTAATATAACATCTCATATGAAATATAAAATCTCTTTAAATCAAAGTACAAGTTTTCAAAGCACAATGTACAAGTCATTAAGCATGATCTCTAAAATAGCCATTTTACCTCCGTTTTCATTCTAATTTTGTCGGAACCAAATATCACTTTCACTTCATTATTGAAACAAGAAAAATAAGATGAGAAGAATTGGAAGAATTGTAGAGAGAAGTTAGAGAGAGAAATAAAGAGAGAAAAATAGAGTTGGTTGAATTCTTACAAATG
>BQNB010107522.1:0-23153 GCA_026074375.1 Tanacetum coccineum | reverse complement strand
TCTTTTAAATATGTTCAGAAAAATTACTGGTTACGCGGTAATCGCTTTTATGTGACAATAAAAGACCAAAAGTCAAAAAGTCGAATCGGACCTGAAAAGTCAAAGGTTAAAATAGTCATTTAAAATTTCCGAAAATTGCCGGATGTTACACTACCAATATGCCGTATCTATCAAGGAAGATACGGCGTATCCGTGCCTGCACTCACCAAAAGACCATAAAGGAAACAAGCCCAATACGCCGTAGCCAGAGAAGCTCAATACGCCGTGTTCAAGATATAGTATGTGAAGATTCTGGAAGATATCAAGTGTGGTCCCTACTCCAAGAAACTCCAGTACGCCGTATCTAATCCCTTGGATACGCCGTATCGAACCGATTTCCAGACCCTATAAATACAAAACTCAAAAACAAGTTTTAAGTGTGCTAAATCATTTTCTTGATACCTAAACCACAAAAGTCGATTTTTAGAGGAGAAAAAGAGCAGAATAGGTCTTGCAACGCATTCCAATCCATAGAAGACAACGTGTAATTATTTATACTTTTGTAATCGTTTAGTTTTTGGTATCATTCGTTAAGGTATTGAGATTTATACATCTAGAATAATAGGATAACAAGTATTGTCCTTCTAAAATCGTGCTAAGGATACGCTTCTGGCTTAACTAGTTAACGAAAACTGCCTTTGGTTTATTGAACATGTTGACTAGTAGGTGAACCTAGATAATTCAACAAATAATATTCTGATTCCATTGGATAGTTGGACAAGTGGACTACTAGAGTATAAATTGCGATTAAGTAGTAAGTGGGTAAAGTCTCTATGAGCTAGGGTTAACAAGATCACCATTGCTTTAATCCATAAGATATATTATAATCAAGTAATAAGGATGCTTTATGCGGATGCTTTAATTGTGACAGAATTAATGTGTCTAGGTCTTAGGATGAAGTCCCGCCTAAGTCTAAGAATGATATGCCTCTTCGAGATAAGTAATCATTGCATTGAATAAACAAACCAACTTCTAATCGGATTAATGATGGCTAATACGGTTTTCTATCATAAGGCTTGACCGCTCTTCTATCTTTTTTTATTTTGCTTGCGTGTGTTAAAGTGTCTTAAATTGATTATAGTCACCAACCAAACCCGTGCTAGTCTCTCAGGCTGAAACCCCCTTTTTACCTGTTAGAATTTAGATTAGAACTAACATAGGATTATCATAGGTTTGACTTAGATTAGATTTAACTTAGATTAGATAACCAAAATATAAATAAATTGAGAGATTTAACCTCGCTTCAAGTGTTCGACACCCTACTTACCACGAATCTACCACCGACCGGGTACACTACCCGTTAAAGTGTTGTTTTTGGTTAAGTCGTCAAAATATAAATTTAAAACTTGAACTATCATAAATAAACACCACACAATGACACATCAAGTTTTTGGCGCCGCTGTCGGGGAGTGAAAATTAATCTTGATTTTTATTTTTTATTTTGGTTTTTAACATTATATTAGATCTAACCCTTAGGAGTAGTGTTAATTAGATTGGTGTATATTCTCGTATATTCTGTATATTTTTATATATTTGTTAGTTTAATTGATTGCTTGTATATTTGTGTGTTTAATTTAATTGTTTTCTTAGTACATTGTTCTGGTTGAAAACTCGATACAGCGTATCCACTTCCATTGGATATGGCGTATCCAACTTTCTGTCCAATATAGTGTATTCATTCAATCGATCAATACGGCGTATTCACTTCCATTGGATATGACGTATTGATCATCTGTAACATAATCAGAATCTTAGTTTTTATATATTTGATTTCCGTGCTAAAATTTTTTCTTTCTTCAGAGCAAATCCTGCTGATCTTTTTACCCTTGTTACAGGACATACTTATCAGAGCTAGTCGATTGAAGAAAGTGATGGCGGACAAGGGAAAGAAGTCGAGTATGGAAACATTTGCGCCTAATGACAAAGCCGATTACTATTTCGGGATTACAAGTATTACTGTTAACGGGAAAAATGCTTATGACCTGAAAGGAAAATTCTTGGATGATCTACACAACAATGCTTTTAGTGGAACAAATGGGAAGGACGCAGTTGAGCATATTGAATACTACATAAAAATTATTGACCCAATCAAATTAGCCAATGTAGATCATGATAAACTGAGAATTGTTGTTTTCCCAATCTCATTGGTTGGAGGTGCACGGAGATTGTTTGATAAAACAAAAGAATCAATCACTTGTTAGGTCGACTTAACTGCAAAACTTTTTGGAAAATACTACCCGCCTTCTCGCATCGAGGGAAATAATACTCCCGTAATAAAATAGGACCCAGCCAATCTAAGATTCAAAGGCCGATTGGCTACAAAGTTCGTAAACTATAAAACGATAGATATATTCACAAAAGGAGCTTTGTGGGATTACTAGAAAATGGGCGGTGATGAAATTAAGGTATCTGATGATGAATCTTCTGATCTTGAAGAATACTAGAGTGATAAGGAAGAAACCGCCAAAACTTTTAAGATAGAAACTGATGTTTTTGACTACGAGACACCTCTCTGTTTGGTGTTCAATGAATTTAATTATCTTCTCAAAGTAGATCCGGATTTACTTACAAAGGATATTATGGGGTTTAAAACCTATAAAGATTACAAAGACGATTGGATCTATAAATGGAACGAGAATGTACCATGGGTGTATGACAAACCATGGCTTGATAATGGAATATGGAAGGAACCAAAACTAGTCAAACATACTTGCATGCCTTTTAACTATAAAACTGGATGTTCAGAATGGCCAACCTGTAGTTGGAGAAAGGATGGATATTGTAATGGAGGAAATTTGCCCGAAGCTTACCATATTGAAAACTCGCTCCATTACAAGACCTTGAATGGTATGAGGCTCTACAAGATAGCGAACTAATAGGCGAACCCTTGAGGAATAAAGCTATCATGGAGGGCTTGATCAGTAATGATGAATCAGGTAATGATTATTGGAAAAGATGGAAGAGCCATGAGATTTACTACCATAATTATGATGAAGAAGAATGTGAAAATGAAACTCATGAAGAAGGACATGAGTTATGTAGTATCAAAACTCGCGAGGTGCTAGTTTGCCAAATACAAAGATACAAGTTGATCAAATATTTGTTCAAAGATGAAGAAGAATATGTTGTTGTAAAAGAAGACGAATACGACGATCTTACAATCACAAGTGAAGAGGCGTGCCGAGCTTACCAAGAAATCTTTCGGATGATGGACGAAGGGTGCATGGTTACGGGCACCGAGTGAGAAGCTGAAGAAAAGTCTAACTTAAAGACTTCGCTGTAAACAAAGTGCTTCCCGGGAGACAACCCGGAATGTTATTTAATTTGTCAATTTTAGGATTACACCCAAATCGCCTTTACATGTTGCTTATTAACTAACTACACTGGTTAGTTAACCCCCATATAAAACCTTTTGTTACTCTCACTTTAAGGGGGGGGGGGGGGGGGGGGGGGGGAAGTAAGATACCCCTAGAACAACCCGTAGAGCCAATCCTTTAGGAACTACACCAATTATTTGTTTTGTTACACCTTTACACCTTAGCCTATCCTGTTAGATTAAGTTTATTTTACAGTTGCTAGTTGCTTAAAGTGTAAATTTGTATTTCCCGAGTCTTGTGTCAAAATTTTCTATCTTTGTCGGTTGAGAATTTTGCACATCGCAATTTGGAAGTATATTATAGTCAAAACTCATGTAATTTTTTACTACCGTCACAATTATTGGTACGTCCGAAGAATGAAGGAATTATTGAAGGGAATTATCCGGAATTATTATGATCGTGAAGATGGTGAAACTACACCGAGTTTCGTAGTATAGTGTTAGCAAAAAAAATCAAAAAAAATTAGAAAAATCGCAACAAAAAAAGAGAAGGAAAGTTTGAAGATAATCGTTTTCGCAACTACCGAAGGAATTACACGATAAGATCGATATTGTTGTGATACAAATCGCGCATGTGAGTAGGGGTGTGGCTCGGTTTCGGTTTTTTTGCGGTCAGTTTTTAGTTATAAACCGAAACCGAACAGAAATATTCAGTTTTTTTAAAACCCAATAAACCGATACCACTCGGTTTTTGGCGGTTCGGTTTTTTTTTTATTTCGGTTTGATTTTTTGATTTTTCGGTTTCAAAAACCGTTTAATATTTGGTGTAGCTAATTTATATAATAAACTTGTTTTACGTATAAAATTAGTTTTTTTATTTTTGTCAATATGAGCATAATAATGTCAGATTCAACAATTATACACATATGAATGAGACACACAACATGCAAGTGAAAATACACATAGTTATGATCATTTGGATATTTATGTAATGATATATTGTCTGGTAAACACAGTACATGGACATATATAGATATTATATACTATTATTATTTATATTATATATATATATATATATATATATATATATATATATATATTATAATTCCACCCACAAAATAAATATGAATTTAAAAATTAGATTTATTATTTATTTATTTATATTATATTAATTATATATTATTATAAAACTGGTTCGGTTCGGTTTTTACGGTTCGGTTTTTGGACGAAAACCAAAACCGAACCGAAATTTTTTGGTTTTTGAAAAAGTAAAAACCGAACCATCGGTTTCTAGTTTTGGTCGGTTTTTTCGGTTTGGTTTTTTCGGTTTTTGTTTCGGTTTCAGTTTTTTCTATTTTTTCTGCTCACCCCTAATGTAGAGTATTGTATAAAGTGGAAGACATCGCCACTTGCCTTGTAAAGTATGTAAAGTATGAGATGTTTGGGAAGTTGACTATTGCGGGAACGCCAACTTAGGTTGTTGTTTTTTATCTATGATCAAGACGTTGTAAATAGTTGTGTCTTTATCATGGTATCGGTCGGGAAAAAAATGTTAGCAACTTGTATTTTAGATCTAATCTATTTTTGTTTCGTAATTGTTATTTATACAAAACTCTTTATTTCCCTGTCCTAATCTTTACCAGGGTTTTACGCGAATGAGGTTGTGATCGTGGCATGCGTGTTCTATTCCGTCGTTATGGCCATGTTTGCATGTCGCAGCTGCCTTGTTAGTTCTTATTACTAATGGTTGAAAGTTAGAAGATCCATTACCCTATATTACTCTACATAATCTCCTACTTCTTGTGCTTATTCGAGGTGGGAGTGAGAGTCACATGTGTCTATCCCGTCGTTTGGGTGTGTATGTGTGGTCTTTGTCGCCCTCCTGGAATATTGGTATCGATATAGTTTGATAGACGTATCACCCTAAGCCTTATCATACAAGCCATATTTACCTATATAAACTTTGATACTCTTAGCTTTAGCGGTGGAGATGTGTATCCTTGCCAAGCTTATGATAAATATCGTCACGAGCACGAGCAATTGAGCGAATTAGTTACATGTTCCACATAGATTAGTTGGTGATTTCGAGTGTTTTATCTTCCTCTATTTCGTGAGAGTGTTTGGTTTGTACATGTATTAAATCAAAGAAATGCTTTTATAGAAAAATATCCTTTAGGGATGCATTTTATAAACTATAAAGGCTACTTGAGGGAACATGTAGGATTCAAGAGCGGGAGATTTTGATGACATCAAAACTTCTATTTTATAGCATTCACTTTATCCCATGTTATTACCCATTTCGTATATTATTGCAAAGAATTGTTAACTTATCATTTATTATTTGAGAATTAGTTCAAATTATGGTAGTACTTGGGTGGAATATTAGCAAAAGGCGCGCATTCTGGAGCTTAAACGAAGATATTTTAAAGATTACTATTTGGATACCAATAGTCAGTTCCATCAAGGAAGATACAGCGTATCGCGCCTTGTACTCACCTAAAAGACACGAAGGAAACAAGGCTCAAGCCGTATCCAGCGAAGACCATACGCCGTATTGAAGATATAGTATGTGAAGATTCTGGAAGATATCAAAACATGGTCCCTACTCCAAGAAACTGCAATACGCCGTATCCAACCATGGATACGCCGTATCGAACCGACTTCAGACAGAACTATAGAAAACTCAAAAATGAGTTTTAAGTGTGCTAAATCCATATTCTCGATACTAAACCACAAAGTCAATTTTCAGGGAGAAAAAAAAAGGGCAGAAGAGCTTGCATTGATTCCTATCCTTAGAAGACAACGTGTACATTTCTTTTACTTTGTAATAGTTCAGGGTTTTTGGTATCATTCGTTAATCGGTCAGTTTACCTTAGGCTAAAGCAATTATCTTGTTTTCTTTGATGTTCGAAGCTAATACCTTTGGGTAATAGCCATTATTATGAAGATCTGAATGTTTGGTGTTTGTTTATATCTTGATTGCTTAATTATGTTTAGCATTCACTGTTAAATGCGAATTCTAAACCTATTTGTGCTAATTGTAAGAAATCTATGTTTTATGGTGTTCATGATAAGTGTCTTCTTGAGTTTATTGAAAATGTGAATAGCCCTGCTAAATCTGGTAAGAAACATAAAAAACAAAATATTTGGAAACCTACGGGTCATGTATTCACTGAAGTAGGATTTAAGTGGAAACTAACAAGCAGAACTTTCACTATAGTTGGTAATTTGTGCCCTTTAACTAGGATCACTTCAGCTAATGTAGTGCCTCCTAAGAAAACCACTTCCCACTCAGTTGAAACATAAAAACCAGAGCTTAAAGTCTAAAGCAGAAAACCCAAAAATGTTAAAAATGTAGGTTCGAGGAAAAAACGCTAAGATTGTAGAATCTAAGAATACTAACCACTTGGAACCCAATCATACTTGGGGATCCAATGCTACAGATATTCCATCGTCTTCTTCTCTTGTCATGACAAGTTGTCCAAATTGTTCTCTGGTATTTGGACTCTGGATGTTTGAAACACATGACAGGGAATCGCTCTTAGCTCATGAACTTTGTTAGTAAATTTCTGGGTACAGTTAGATTCGGGAACAACCATATTGCAAGAATTATGGGGTATGGTGACTATCAGCTGGGAAATGTGACTATCTCAAGGGTATACTACGTCGAGGGGCTTGGGCATAACTTATTTTTTGTTGGTCAATTTTTCGACGGGGATCTTAAAGTGGCATTTTGGAAAAACACTTGCTTTATTCATAATTTAGAAGGTGTTGATCTACTTTCCGGATCCCATGACACAAATTTATACACAATTTCTCTTGACGACATGCTCAAAACATCTCCGATCTGTCTTCTATCTAAAGCATCAAAGACTAAGAGTTGGTTATGACACCGTCGGTTATCACCTCTTAACTTCGGTACTATTAATAAGCTAGCTAAAGACGGTCTTGCATGAGGCATTCCAATACTTAAATTTTAGAAAGATCATTTGTGTTTTGCATGTGCGTTAGGAAAAATCAAGAAATCCTCCCATCAACCCAAAGCTGAAGACACTAACCAAGAGAAGATATATCTTTTGCATATGGATTTGTGTGGCCCGATGTGTGTGGCAAGTATTAACGGGAAAGGTATATCTTAGTGATTGTTGACGATTACTCAAGATTTACTTGGGTCAGATTTTTGAGGACAAAAGATGAAGCTCCTAAGGCCATCATTAAATGCATCAAAAATATTTAAGTTCGTTTGAATGCCACCGTCCGTAATGTTCCAACAGATAATGCAACCGAATTTGTCAATCAGACACTTTGTGAATTTTATGAAAATGTTGGCATCTCGCATCAAACATCTATTGCCCGCACTCCTTAGCAGAACGGCGTTGTCGAAAGGCGAAACTGAACTCTTGTAGAAGATGCTCGTACAATGTTAATATTTTATAAAGCTTTATTATTTTTATGGGCCGAAGCAATCAACATAGCCTGTTACACCTAAAACCGTTCAATAATCCGCCATTGATACAACAAAACTCCATATGAGCTTATGCAAGATAAGAAACCGGATTTATCATTCTTTCATGTCTTTGGTGCACTATGTTATCCTACCAATGACAATGACGACCTGGATAAATTAGATACAAAAGCTGACATTGGTATTTTCGTTGGTTACGCGCCCGCAAAGAAAGCGTTCAGAATCTACAACAAAAGAACCCAAAAAATTATTGAAACTATTCATGTGACATTCGATGAGCTGACAACAATGGCTTCTGAACAACTTAGTTCAGGACCTGGGCTTCATTATATGACTCCTGCAATATCTAGTTCAGGACTTGTTCCAAACCCTGTTTCTCAACAACCTTGTATTCCACCACCAAGAGATGATTGGGATCGCTTGTTTCAACCAATGTTCAATGAATACTTCACTCCTCCATCAATTGTTGTTTCTCAAATTTAAGAAGCTGTTGCTCCGAAAGCTATTGTTTTAGCTGATTCTCCTGTGTCAACTTCCATTGACCAGGATGCTCCATCATCAAGTACTCCATCAACACAAGAACAAGAATAATCTCCAAACATTTCTCAAGGTTTTGAAGAATCAACAAAAACACCAATCTTTCATGATGATCCACTTAATGAATCTCCTCATGAAGAATCAACTCCTCAAGGATCATCATCGAATGTAAGACAAAACCACACTCCATTTGAACACCTTGGTAAATGGACTAAGGAACATCCTATAGCAAACGTGATCGGTGATCCTTCTCGTTTTGTTTCTACGAGAAAGCAACTCTAAAGTGGCGCCATGTGGTGTTTCTTTGATGCCTTCTTAACTTCTGTAGAACCAAAGAACTTCAAACAAGCAATGACTGAACCGTTGTGGATCGATGCAATGCAAGAAGAAATTCATGAATTTGAAAGGCTACAAGTTTGGCAATTAGTGCCATGTCTAGATAAAGTGTTATTGATCAAACTTAAATGGATTTATAAGGTAAAGACAGATAAATTTGGCGGGGTACTAAAGAATAAGGCTAGATTAGTTGCTCAAGGATTCAGGCAAGAAGAGGGAATTGATTTTGAGGAATCATTTGCACCGGTTGCTAGAATAGAGGCCATTCGTATCTTCATAGCTAATACCGCTCATAAGAATATGACGATCTACCAAATGGATGTCAAAACGACTTTTTTGAATGGTGAGCTTAAAGAAGAGGTCTACGTTAATCAACCAGAAGGATTTGTTAATCAGTATGTGTACAATCTTAAAAAGGCTCTATGCGGTCTCAAACAAGCACCACGTGCATGGTACGACATGCTGTCAAGCTTCCTAATCTCACAACATTTCTCCAAAGGTGCAGTTGATCCAACACTCTTCACACGGCAAGCTAGGAATGACTTATTACTGGTACAAATTTATGTTGACGATATAATATTTACATCCACGAATACTGCCATGTGTAATGAGTTTGCTAATCAGATGACCACTAAGTTCAAGATGTCAATGATGGGGCAGATGTCATTCTTTTTAGGATTACAAATTTCTCAAAGTCCTAGAGGCATCTTTATAAACTAATCTAAATATGCTTATGAAATTGTTAAAAAATATGGTTGGCTTACTACTGATTCTGTCGACACACCCTTGGTAGAAAAAAGTAAATTGTATGAAGATCTACAGGGGAAACCAGTTGATGCTACACTTTACCGTGACATGATTGGATCCCTTATGTATCTTACATCCAGTAGACTTGACCTTATCTATGCAGTCTGCTTATGTGCTCGGTATTAGGCAAAGCCTACCGAAAAGCACTTACAAGGGATAAAACAGATATTTCGATACCTTAAAGGAACCATTAACATGGGTCTCTGGTACTCGAAGGATACCGGTATATCTCTAACAGCATATGCAGATGCAGACTACACAGGGTGTCAGGACACTAGGCGTAGTACATCGGGAAGCGCTCAGTTCTTAGGTGACAAACTGGTTAGCTGGTCGTCCAAGAAGCAAAAGTGCACGACCATCTCGAGTACAGAGGCTAAATATATTTCCTTGTCTGGGTGTTGTGCTCAAATCCTATGGATGCGCTCACAGCTAACAGATTATGGTTTTTAATTCAATAGCATTCCTCTGTACTGCGACAACAAAAGTGTGATTGCCTTATGCTGCAACAATGTTCAACACTCAAGAGCTAATCATATCGATGTTCGCTACCATTTCATAAAGGAGCAAGTAGAGAATGAAGTCGTGGAACTATACTTTGTCTGGACTGAATACCAACTGGCTGACATCTTCACCAAACCCTTGCCTAGAGAAAGATTCAACTTCTTGATCGAAAAGCTCGGTATGAGAAGCATGTCTCCGGAAACGTTGAAACGTCTGGCAGAGGAAACGAAAGAGTGACGGTGGTAACTCATATCCTGTATCATATGTACATTAGAAAACATAAAAACACAAAAATATTTTTTTATATATAAATTTTTCAAAAAAGAAAATTAAAAATTAAAAAAATCAGAAAAATATAAAAATATGTATCTCTGGCATGTCTTTTAAAAATCAATAACATTTACGGCCTTAGGAATGTCATTTAATAATGTTACGAGGCTGTAAATGAAGTTCGAGCAAAAGGTTAAATGTTTTCAAAACATGCCAAAAATAGCTTGCTATTATTTCGGATAGCAACCCGGTCATCATCTTAAAGGCAAGTATTTCATAAAGGTAACTTGACCTCTCAACAGGAATTTATTCTCGGGCATGGTCTACTTTATGACCATGCAAAGGCTTATGTTTACTTTGCAACACAACCCGCGCTTTCTGTTATCCATGAGTGTACGTGTCAGTGCGCTTATGTGTCCAAATAAGAGAAATCTTATTTTTCATGGTGTTGATTTTCAAAAATAATATAATCATCTCAGTACTTCATCAGAAAATGATTTTTCAAGGCATTTGACCACTCAAACAACGACTACTGCTCTTTAAATAGAAAATGGATCCTTGTTTGAGGGGGAGAGAATGTCAAATTTCTTCTTTAAAGTCATCAAGTGATTAAATGGAAAAAGGTTTTAAACAATAACTGGTTTACAATTAAAGGGGAGCTAATTAAGTTTAGTTTATTTGTGCCTTAAATGTTATGTGTTTATGCCTTCAGGGATTAAATAGCAAAAATTAAGTTTCTAAGCATTATAGTATAAACTATAGGGACTTAATGTGCCATTAGTGAATCTAGATATGCCTTAAGATTACTTTATAAGGAAAATAGAAAGGATCTAAGAGTTAAGGGGGCATTTATGTCAAAAAGTGAAACTTTTAACACAAACACCCCCTCACATCCTCTTTCTCGTCAAAGGAAACACACACACTCAAATATTATCCCTCCCCACCTACACTTAAAAATCGTCACCCTCTAGAACTCGTATCTCAGACGTTTTCAAGCTTCAAGGTAAACTACAATCTTGTTCCCCACATCATAAACATCTTATGTTCAAAAGGAATTAGGCCATAACTCGGTATATTGCTCGAATTCCCTAGAAATCGTGTTAGGGTTTGTGAAAATATAAAGTTGTCCAAACTCAAAATTGATTGGGTTTTGATGTTTAGGGGATATAGATTACTCGTGTATAGCAGAATTGCATGGGTCGGATGTTCAAATGGGTTTTGAATGATTCTTTAGTACGAATATTTAGGTTTTTAGGAAATACTTGTTAAATGTGATCGGTTTGTGTTAATATCCTTTCTTGAATGCTTATCAATGAGAAATTACAAGTCTTGTATGCATATTTTTGTGATTTTGACTCGAACAAGTATAAACACACTCCTTATTGCCTCTAAATGAAAATTTTGTGGTTGATTCTTGTTATAATTGCTAGGATAAGTTCGTATATGCATTATCAAAGTGTTTGTATAGTATAAATGTCATAATCTTAGGTGTTGCAAAATCAAAGTTTTTTAGACGGCGTTTTATACTCATTTAAAAAATAGACAACGATTTATACCTAGGTTAGACGGCGATTTATACATTCCTCTAGACAGCGATTTATAGATCCCCATAGACGGCGATTTATACATCTTTGTGGACGGGGTATTATACCTAAGATATAGATGGTGATTTATACCTAAGTCTTAGACGGCGATTTATACCTAAAGGTTAGACGGCGATTTATACCTAAGATATAGACAGGGATTTATACCTAAGTCTTAGACGGCGATTTATACCTAAAGGTTAGACGACGATTTATACGCTAAATATTAGACGGCGATTTATACCTAAAAGATAGACGGCGATTTATACACTAGTCAAGGTGGCGATTTATACATGTGGTATAAAATTGATTTCTTTCCAAAATGTTTTAACTTGTTAACTCATTTTAGGTTGAAATCTTTCTTATATCATATATAAGTTGCCAAATTAACTATGAGTGACCTAAAGTTAGCTAGTTGACCTTCTGGTTTGTGTCCTGCTATTGAATGCTTGATAATGTGTGGCTAAGTCTGCCTGCCTAATGTCTATAAATTGCTTTGCATATGAACTACATTTGAATCTTCTTAGAAGAAACATGAATCCTATTGCATCTCAACAAGCTGCTCTTGACAATTCTTTGGTCGCTTCTGAGAAGAGGCTAAAGATTAAAAGATGTAATGCTAGAATTGCTTTCATCAAGCCACAGAAAGAAGAAACATATCAAGTTACATTGGAAGCTCTCAAGCTATCTCCTTGCTATCCTGCTTTCCAGATATCTGCTGAAGTCCTTAAAATCTACATGCATCAGTTCTGGAACACCATCAACAAGATTGGAAATACAGATGCTTACAACTTCAAGCTGGATAAGAAAAAGTGCCGAGTTAACACTAAAGTATTTCGTAAGATCCTCTAAATCTGTCCCAGACAACCTAATCAAGAGTTTGATGATCTACCATCTGAAGATGATCTTGTCTCATTTATCAAAGAGCTCGGCTACTCTAGCAATTGTGAAATATTATCTGCAATACGTAATGATCAAATGCACCAGCCTTGGAGGACATTTGTTGCTGTCATTAACAGGTGCATCTCTGGGAAATCAACAGGACCTGATAGGCTTAGGGAATCACGAGTTCAAATCTTGTAGGCCATGTACAATATGAAGAATGTTGATTATGTTGCTCTCCTCTGGGAAGACTTTATGTATCAAGCTGACAACAGAGAAACTAGTTCAACAAGAAAAGAGCACATGCCCTAACAAAGATTCAACAAAGTCATCATTGATCATTTCATCTCCAAAGACAATACCATCTCTATGAGGAACAGAACAAATCTTCACACTGCTCGTGATGATAGTCTGTTAAGTGCTCTGAAGTTTGTTTCCAAAACAGAAGAATGTCAAAAGTATGGAGCACTGATTCCTGATGGAATGATAAATGACAACATCAAGCTATCTACAGCTTACAAGACATATCTTGACTATGCTACTGGGAAAGTTCCTCCTAAGAAGACAAGGAAGTTCAAGAAGCCTGCCTCTCCCAAACTCATGACTGTCCCAGCTTCTCCTAAAGAACCTACTCAGAAGGCTAAGCGAGTTAAGAGACCTGCCAAAAAGGCCACTACTACCCTAACAATCGGTGTTGTCATTAGGTTTACTCCTGTTAATTCGGTATCGAAGAAGAAAGCACCAGCTAAGGCTGAGAGAGGCAAGGGCATTGAGTTACTTTCCGATGCTGCACTACTTGAAGAAGCTCAGCTAAAGAAAACTCTGAGGAAAAGCAAGCAAGAAACTCACAAGCTTCAGGCTAGCGGCTCAAGTGAGGGAGCTAATTTTGAATCATAGGTTCCTAATGAGCAAACCGGCAAGACTAAAGACACAAGTAAAGGAACTGGTGTAAAACCAAGGGTTCCTGATGTGTCTAAAGCAGACTCTTCTGATAGTGATAATGAGTCTTGGGGTGACAGTGAAGATGAAAGTGATGATGTCCATGACGAAGACGGTATTGATGATGATGATGGTAATGGTGATGACAGTGGTAATGATGATGATGGAGGTAATGATGCACAAGATAGTGAACGGACTAATTCAGATGATGATGAGAATCCATCTTTCACTCTGAAAGATTATAAAGAAGAAGAACAAGAAGACGAGTACATGCATACTCAAGAGACGGATAAATCTGTAGATGAAAAAAAGATGCATGAAGAAGAAGACGATTATGTCGCAAAGGAGTTTTATGGAGATTTGAACATCACTTAGGGATTCAAAGATACCAACATGACTAATGTTGAACAAGGTAGAGAAGATCAACAAAATGCTTCTCACGAGTCATTGTTTGTGCAAGAAGAAGATGATGGTCACGTAACGCTTACGATTGTCCATGATAAGACTGAAGGTATCATGCAAAGTTCTTTCGTATCATCTAATTTTACAAGCAAGCTACTAAACCTTGATAACACCAGTTCAGATGTCAATGAGATTGCCTTCCTAATGAACACCTCAACCGTTCCTCCTCCACCTCCTCTCGTTAATCCTTCTTCACATCTTACAATAATTACTCAACCACAAACACCATATTCCACAACAAAAACAACTAATCTAACAATGAATTTGGCAAAAATTCCTAACTTTGCGTCCTTATTCCAGTTTGATCAAAGGTTGTCCACTTTGGAAACTAAAATGTTTGAGTTCAACCAAACAAGTCAATTTGCTAAAGCTGTCTATTCAATTCTGGGCATTGTTGATCAGTACCTTGCTTCCAAGATGAAAGAAGCAGTGGATGTGGCTGTTTGGCTACAATCAAACAAGCTCAAAGAAGAAGTTGAAGCTGAGAATCAAGAATTCTTTAATCAAGTCGACTCAACCATGAAGGCAATAATCAAGGAGCAGGTGAAAGCTCAAGTCTCCAAGATCATGCCACAGATTGAGAAGTACGTAACAAAATCTCTGGGAGCTGAAGTGTTGGTTAGATCAATCAATCAATCAACCTTAGACGTCTTATGCAGTAGCAGCTTCATTGTCAGAATTCGAATTAAAGAAGATTCTCATTGACAAAATAGAGACTAATAAATCGATAAACAGATCAGACATTCAAAAGAATCTGTACAATGCATTGGTCGAAGCGTACAACTCGAACAAAGACATCATTACCTCATGTGGTGATGTTGTTACATTGAAAAGAGGACGAGATGATCCAGACAAGGATGAAGACCCATCCACTGGATCAGACCGAGGGATGAAAAGAAGAAAGTCAAGCAAGGATGTTGAACCATCAAAAGGAATCAAAGTCATCTAGCTCTTCCAAAGGCACCCAACCTCAGCCTAAATCTTCGGGTAAGTCTACACAAGCAGAGGAACCAGAATTTGAAGCTGCAGACATAGAGATGCAACAGGATCAAGGGAATGAGTCTGGTCATATAGATGATCAACCCGATAATGAGGCTGCTCTTAAGCATGATTGGTTCCAGAAACCTGACAAGCCTCCAACTCCTGATCGTTCTTGGAATAAATCAAAATCTGTTGACTTTAGACCGCCTCATAAATAGATTAGCACCATTACCAAAGCAAGACAACCTCCTCGCACGGTCGATGAGCTTATGGGCACTCCTATTGACTTCTCAGCTTATGTCATGAACCGTCTTAAGATTGACAATCTAACTCAAGAGATTTTAGTAGGGCCTACTTTTAACCCGCTCAAAGGCACATGCAAAAGCTTCGCCGAACTTGAATATCATTTTGAAGAATGTTACAAAGCTGTCAATGATCGACTTGACTGGCACAATACAGAAGGGCATGAATATCCATTTGATCTTAGCAAGCCACTACCGTTGATTGAAGATCAAGGACGTCAAGTAGTTCCTGCTGACTACTTCATCAACAACGATCTCGAGTATCTGAAAGGTGGAAGTTCAAGTAGCAAATACGCGACATCTACAACAAGAACCAAGGCTGCTAAGTATGACAATATTGAAGGCATAGAAGACATGGTTCCAACATTATGGAGTCCAGTGAAAGTAGCATACAACAAACAAGCTGTCTGGGGAACGTATCTCTAGGGTCCGAAACGACAAAGATTCTATGCATATGCATGCCATTAGAAATCTCCACATGATGTCTACTCCAAAAGAAGAATTATTGCGATAACTAGTGTTAGAGTTATGAGGTGGTTTGACTATGGGTATTTGGAAGAGATTGTAGTTCGAAGAGATGATAATGTGCTCTACAAGTTCAAGGAAGGCAACTTCCTAAGACTTAATCTGCGTGATATTGAAGATATGCTACTTCTCTTAGTCCAGAAGAAACTGTCCAATCTTGATGTGGATGATCAGTACAACTTAGGTGTGGCATTGAGAATGTTTACCAAACGTATTGTCATTCTTCACCGTGTCGAAGACCTTCAGCTGGGAGTTGAAAGCTATCAGAAGAAACTTAATATCACCAGACCAGAGACAACCAGATCTAACATCTCCAAACTAACCCCATACACTGCATACAAAACCCCACAAGGAATCATTTATCAAGACAAGTACAAAAAAACAGGTTGATACGCTCGAATGAACTATACAAATTCTGTGACGGGATGCTCTCATCTGTCAGACGTGTGCTTCATGATATTGCTTCCAACTTGGAGATGGATTACCTGCCAAAAAGACATTGGAGTAACTTGGAAATGAAAAGGTCCCGCATCATGGTCAAGGCGATTGATAAGCTGCTCTTTGAAAAGAGGTTGATGCGTAATTTGGAGAAGTTTGTTGGTGGACGTGACTACGGGAATGATCTCAGGCTACTGGAAAGGATAATATGACTTTGTCATATTTTGTCTCAACTCATTTCAGGTCAATTTATTGTATATTATAATCTTGTGATTATGTATATAAATAGTGTAGACTTAGAAAATAGGCTTATATAGTATTTGAGTATGGATTTTCAAGAATATCTTAGTAAATTTATAAAATTTCAAATTATCAAACTCAAACACCATATGATACCCTCATAATTTGAGGGGGAGCATAAAAAATGTTCCTATTGCGGCTTGTTGTTAATTGGACATTCTTTCCCCGAAAGCAGTTATATTTGAATCAACTGATATCTAAAATATCATGAGATTTAATATTTTTGATAAGGGGAGAAAATGTAATTAAAATATATGACTAATAATGTGATTTTTAAGATCTCAAGTGTATGCTATCCCATATATGTGCTAAACTCTTTCGAATAATCGATGCACATATAAAGGGGGAGCAAATGGTTAAGTGATGGATGAAATGTAGAAGTACCAAAGACCGACCATTTATATTACTGCATTGGAGTTATAAGGTGGTTAAGTTTAGGTATCCATTTCCATGATCTAGCTAGAACCAGAGGGATCTACCCATGGATATTCCACTAGATAGTGTAGAAGTCCTTAGGTATGAAAAAAAGAGTAAAAGTGAGAATAAGGGAAGAGTGTCGACTGAGATGGAGCTAGTACTGGAACAAACCCAACAAGGTACTAGTCATGAAGTCTTGGTAAGCACTGAAGGGGTTGAAGAATTAAAAAGAAAAGTTAAGATAAAGGGTGAAAAGAAAGAAGCCCTCCTTACACTTAGGCAGAAACCGGGTCAATACATCTGCTATCAAGAATCACAAAGATGATTGCTGACATTGAAGACTGACATCATGGACCCAGTGATGCAATGCACAACCCTCCCTAGCCACTTAGAATATCTCAAAAGATTTTTGTTTCATTTCTCAAAGAGATTACACGCATTTCTCAAAGAGATTACACGCATTTCTATCAACTCTCTCACTCTGAGTTAGTTGGTATTGAAAAGGTGGTAGTCAGCTCCAGCCTCGGTGGCAGTCTGCTCCAGCCTCTGATCACTAAAACTAATGTGCACTATTGAGTCTAGAGCCAAAAGAGATCATCCATAAATCTCATTAGGACATTTGCTAAAATTATGCTTGCTAAGTCACACAATGTGAATAACAAGTAATATATAAAGAGTCCTACGCATCATACTTGTGATTTTGCCAGAACATCTAAGTGATAACTTAGAGTCATAGTGAAGATGGAATCTGCCATTGAGCAACATCAAACAAACTCAAGGTAAGGTGACGTGTGCGATTCTATACGAATCAAGCTTGTGACAACTGAAAAGAAACGATGGTGCGATTCTATATGAATCAGGCCTATTCCAGTATATGAATTAACGATTAATAAAGTTTGAAATGCTTAAAACTCTTGATGTGTCGCAAAAACACTTTAGCAAGTGACACGTCGACTGAATTTTCTTAAATCAATTTTTATTTCAATCGGTGAGATAGTAACTCATTGGTTCACGCATACCGTTTTATCTACTTTGAGACGCTCCGGTAATGAGAACGACTAGTACATCTGCGAAACCCTGTCAAGAAGATTCTTCGGAATTCTATCTGATCACAGGCAATATTTATACTGATCAACGGGGAACCGTGGATATTGCAAACATATTCGAAGAAGTGACAAAGACACTCTCGTCCATATATGTTGATTATCACTAACCTAAACCTGCAGGTATTCCCGATGGTAGCTGTAGTTAGACAAGGACGAGTCAGATTCATAGCCACATGCTTATACTCATCTGACTTTTATAAAGATATTATTAAAGCTCAAGTACATGTTTTAAGACTTTCGCTACTCTGATACTGTACGTCCTTCTTGAAGCGACGAAATGTTAAAGTTAAAGAACTTCAAGAAAGATGTATCATTAAAGCTTTCAAGTTTACAAATCAAGAAAAGTATGAGCATGTTGGTCCGAACGTCTCAAGTATACAAGATGGCAAAAGATCACAAGTCGATGATTTGAGATTATGCTTGCTTTACGATCCCAAGAAGCTAAAGAACACATTCAAGTCAAGTTCAAGTTATCAAGCCAAAGCCTAAAGTTAAAGATCACTACAACATATCACAAGTTCATGATTGAAGTTTAAAGACTACGAGCTCAAGACGAAAGACAGGCATAGTATGCTAGGATTAACTTTTTGTAACATGGAATGACCTCCCTTAGGAGGAGATTGTTAGGAATACGAAAGTATCAGTCACTTCTATAATTATTGTATGACGGGCTCGTAGTATAATTGTTAGAACTTAAGTAAGCTAGTAAGGCCCAAGGCCCATGGTACCATGGCCGGCCATAGTCTAAGTATTTATACCCCTCTTCATGCCTTGGAGAGGGTTGGTTGTTCACTTTTCTTAATCTAATTTTTGTTCATTTTCCTTTCTCTCTCTAGAAGTGTTCATCTATCATTTCTCTCTCTAGTTCTTCATTCATTTGTGTGTAAGATTAGATAATCAATATTCTACACTAGGCTACCCTTAAGTGGTTCAGCCAACATTATATTTCGGTGGCCAATAGCTTTAGCGTGGTAGAAAACGGTCATGCATCCGTGTTTTGCGTTCAACATAATACCTGAGCCAAAATGCCAAAGAAATTTCAATGTTGTTCGTACTTTGACCCGCGATGGACTATTTCAGACATACTGTTAACTAAAAGATGTTTTTTTTGGAAACAAAATTATGTCGTTTAAGGGCGGCGTATGGTGTTTGAAATTATACGAAAGCGCGTGAAGCAGCAAGAAAAGATGCGGAAGAAGCGTTTGGCATGCTAAAGAAAAAATGTGCTATAATAAAAATCCCACATGGCTAATAAGTCTTAAGAAAATAACAGACATGATATACACATCTATCATATTACATGATATGATTATCAGAGACAAAGGGAATGCAATCTCTCCCGACTGTTATCAAGAGGAGAAACATCGTGATAATGAATGCATGAAGAAACGTTAAAAGTTGTTAGCGATTTAGTCAAAGAGGAAACTCATATAAGTCTTAAAGCCGATTTAGTGGAACACAACTGTCGTCGATCAAATGCACACTAATTTGTAGTTTCATGTTATTTGAAAATTTATTGTTATGTTTTTTATTTATTCATAAAATTTTAATTTTAGTGCTTAAAAAAAGAAAATGAAAAAATATATATAAATTGGTGACGAAGTTGGTTGTAAAAAAAGAAATCTTATGCATGGATAAAGTGACATTAATAAATGTGGTTTTTGAGTCTTAATATTACATCTAGCATTAAATCAAATTGTCAAATAAAGTTAAAAGACATAAACATTATAAAAAAATTAAATAGTTAAATAATAGATTGAATAAAAGTTGAAACATTAAACTGATATTTACCCATTAATTAATTCAAATGCTTAGACTAGACACAACGCTCATCATTCCCTTCACTTTCATTTCAGCGTCACATCATCATTGATCACATCATCACTCCTGTCACCTTTCAGTCATAATGGTCACCACCATACTCGTCACCATTACAAATACCTATTTTATACAAACGCACCCTACAAAACATCACACACACTAAAAAACGGATACAAAGCCCCTACGAAATACATAATACGCGAGTGGTGAGCACCTTCGACACTCCTCTTCATTTTCAGCTTGTTCACGCGTGAGCAGGGGCAGATGCTTGTGTATGCTATTTGGGGGTTGGGGGGGTGCTTTCCATGGCTAGTCATGCATCTGAAACAAATGAATATATCAGTGTAAGTGTAATCATATCTAGGATAATTAGCAATAACAAGGAATTATTTAGTTTAAGTATCACCATATGTCAAGATAGAGTACTTATGGGTAAGCAGGAAAAACCCAAGGCCGAGGTATGTTTACCATTTATCATATTGATCTTTGATTTCTACGTTTATTTAAAAAAAAGAGGGCGGGTCAAGTAATGGGTCTAATTGGGTATCTTTGTATACACGGTCTAATCGAAGCATTGTCTGGTTGACTCAAAAACATTGTAGTACAATAATTCTGATAACGTAATTTTTGTGCCAATTTCCTTGTTAACTCAATTAACACACAACCACACACACACTAGTCTATACCAACACCACTTAGATGAGGAACTCTAGTTACACTTCGGATAATGTGTGCTAAATATGATTGCATTTCTTATATGTTTTAACAAGCAATTTGCATTAATAAGTTAGTTTTTCTCAATAAACCGCCTATTAGGTTGTATGCCAGCTCTAAATTTTGCTTGTTTCATTTTTTATATGTTTTAATTATTTTCAACTTTTAACATGTGTTGTATTGTGCAGAACCGAGAATCTTTTTTTAACATAGATTGGTTTTTTTGCAGCCAAAGACTGTAAATGCATTTCAAATGGTGACGATTGAGCAAGTGTAGTTTTCTTATGAGAAATTACAAGATAATTCTTATTGGGCAAAGGTGACAATTAGAGTATTATGCGTTAACTTCTATTACTCCATGTTGCAGGATGGTGAAAAGATCAGGTATGGTCCTAAAGCACAAGAAGCAATAACCCGACATGTCCAACCTGATAACCCGATAACCCGACCCGATAACACCCCTAGTTGTGAATGGGCATTTGCTGAAAACAGGGAGAGAGAACACGCTGTTGTTGAATGAGCAACTACAAAGTTCACACAACGAGCACTAACAGAGCCTCGAGTCTTTAGAACGCATGTGCACAGTTCCAGATAACGGGTCTTTATATCGGAAGATTGGAACACGTTTAAGTTAGCAGATTCGTAATTGTAGTGTTGGTTCTTTGAAAGGGAGTCTTATGCAGGTGTAAAAAAGATGTTACAATCTACATTACTTTAGAGCAGATTGTAAATGTGATTCACAAGTATTGCTTGCATTTTCTCAGTTAATATTTTAACTTTCATCATTTGCGATACTTGTAAATATGTAATTAGTGGAATTATAGTTTAAATAGGTTTTTTTATTTTTTATTATTTTACATAGAGCCATGTTTCTGACTCGCATCTCTTGTTTTCCAGCTTCGTGATAAACTGTTCGAGTTTGTTACAAATTCTAATAGGAAGCAGTTAATCGCTAAGCTTCAAGAAACATAGGATTGGTTGTATGAAGATGGGGAAGATGAAACCAAAGGAGTATACGTCGCAAAACTTGATGAGCTCAAGAAGGTATGTTTTCTAAATGTCATCCTTTTCTTATCATATTTAAGGTGCAAGTCTGACATTGATGAATGTTATTGGAGTTAAATTTGGAGTTTACTATTTATGGTGGGTTGAGATATCGAGGGTGAGGCTTACATATTTATAACTAAATTATGTTTTAAATGGTAATGTTACAGCCATTTGGCTGCATAGGCATGACATGTAGCCAAGTTAAGCCCGCATTGAAATGAGTTGTATTAAACTGAAACATCATATTGGTTATGATCTGGTCTAATGTGTTTATTCATATGTACTCCACTTGGAAGAAAATGTAGAGCAACAGAAAGAATAGCATGTTAGTCGTGAAATTTGCGCCTAAGGAAGGAATTGAGGACCACAGAGGTGGATCGTCGTGAACGGCAAGAGAAGCTCAAGGAGTTCAAAGATCTTATGCTTGGTAGATCAACACATCCCCTCCCACCTAACTAATAGTATATCTTTCTGTATTTGTAGTTAAATACCCAAAACAAACATGCTTTGTGTGACTAAATATTACAGAAGGTCACACTAACATAAAATTCATGTGACCATTGGATTATCAATAGTCACACAAAATACACATTTATTCAATTTAGACACCATATGGTTACACTTATTAACACTTTTGGCCACTTTATGCTTAATTGTATGTGACTAAATACCCAAAACAAACATGCTTTGTGTGACTAAATATTACAAAAGGCCACACTAACATAAAATTCATGTGACCATTGGATGATCAATAGTCACACAAAATACACATTTCTTCACTTTAAACACCATATGGTCACACTTATTAACACTTTTGGCTACTTTTTGCTTAATTATATGTGACTAAATACCCAAAACAAACATGCTTTGTGTGACTAAATATTACAAATGGCCACACAAACATAAAATTCATGTGTCCATTGGATGATCAATTGTCACACAAAATACATATTTTTTCACTTTAAACAGCATATGGTCACACTAATTAACACTTTTGGTCACTTTATGCTTAATTGTATGTGACTAACTATACCCAAAAAACATGCTTTGTGTGACTAAATATTACAAAAGGCCACACAAACATAAAATTCATGTGGCCATTGGATGATTAATAGTCACACAAAATACACATTTCTTCATTTTAAACACCATATGGTCACACTTATTAACACTTTTGGCTACTTTATGCTTAATTATATGTGACTAAATACCCAAAACAAACATGCTTTGTGTGAATAAATATTACAAAAGGCCACTGATCCGCTCTGACTACACCTTAAAATATATATATAATATAATAAAATATCAAATATATAGTAAGAATAGTCTAAAAGTAGAGTCAATGATACCGAGAAGTAGTATAGA
>BQNB010107521.1:0-23153 GCA_026074375.1 Tanacetum coccineum | reverse complement strand
AGAACTAAAGACTTAATGTTGTGAGAATGGTAGCGAGAATTGTTTCATCCTGCGAGAATAGAACATAAGAGCTAGCGTGTTTCATTCAAGCGAAAATGATTAGAGAGTATGGGAAGAAAAACTTGCGAGAATGAAAATCCTAATCCAGCGAAAATGCTAGCTAGTTTTACTCAGTCTTGCGAGTTTGGTTTCATTCAGTCCATGCGTGCTTAGTTGGGTTAAAGGTGCGAGGATGGAACAAATATCTTGCGAGTTTGGACAAAACACTTGTGTGTTCCAGCTTGCGAGAATGACTTGTGAGTTTGGATGCAAGAATGGTTGAAAGAATGGGTCAAGACTTGTATGTTTTAGTTCTAGGAAGAATGGGACGAACATACTTGCGAAAATTAGCTTCAAGACTTGCGTGTTTCATCTTGCGAGAATAAAGTGTCAAAAAATGCTTGTTTTTTATTACCAAGTCTTGCCGAGTCACAAAAAGAGTCAAACAGGTCTATACCGAGTGGGATTATGGTTTGATTAAGAATTACAAGCCCTAGTCATGATTTACTCCGGTTACCTTTAAAGTGACACTTCATTGTATGGTTAGTCCTTGGTTAGTGTATACTTAACTGTTAGGATTACAAATGTGGTGTCTATATGGAAATTACACTAGTTTATATTTAAGTTAAAACACAAGGGCCAAACATGTAATTAGCCCAAAGTTCCTTTCTGTTTAGCCTATAAATACTCCCCTCTAATCAACATTAGAGGGTGAAGCTCATAATTGTAATTTCCATTCCTTTTTTCTTTTTAATAAAACTTTGAAAATGATGAAAAGCTCTCTCCTCCCTATTATGACTTATTATTACTTTGAGCTTCCCCGACCTCTCGAGATCATGAATTGAGAAACCTTACAAGTGTTATCGGAGCTTCAAAGGCAATTTGTGATGTTTTCAGCTTATTCGGTTCAACTTATTTGGATTATTACACCTTATTCTGTCTAGATTTAGTCCAGATTCAGTCAAGATTCAGTTTAGTAGCTTATTTGAGCTTATTTCGGTCCAGATTATGCTCGTTGCGGTTTACACATTAGTTTAGCAATTTATTAGTTTTACAGCTTATTACACAGCTTATTACACAGTTAAGTAGTTTACTTATACTTTTCGTTATGTTTGATATGATCGAGTTTGGCTGCTTACAGTTTTATCGTAAGATTTGATCAAATTCGATCAGATTCAATCATAAGATGTGCTAAAATTGTTGATTTCACATTTTTAGAACTGGTTAAATTTTGGTTGACTAGTCAATTTTGACGTTGACTGGTCAAACAATCGAATTCAGAAGTAGTTTCAGATCTGGTCAAAACTCAACGTTGACTTTTCATCAAACGGTCAAACTCGATGGTCTGAACTAATACTATCTTTATATACCGAAAATGACTAAGCTGAATAACTGCTTCAACGACCAAACGCAGATCTATAACAGAACTAATTTCGATGAGTACAACTTGACAGAACTAATTTGATATAAATTTCGACGGGATAAAATTCGATATCAAAATTGAGTGTACCAGACTTATCAAAAAAGAAAAAAAAAGGGAAAGAATAACAATCATCAACAAGCCACAAACTCAATATTATAGTATAACAACAACAAATCCCTTCTACCTATTAACACTACATTCTCATAACAATCTCATCTCTATACACCAACAGCCTCAAAAGAAATTAAATAAGAAAGATCTCAGTTAACCTTTCGTGTTACACAAAGATGTTGTTACCTTTAGAAAGATCAAAAACACGAAAAATGCGTCATCATAGATCTGTGACAACGTGTATGGTGTCGCTTCAATATTCAAAAAATAAAGAAAGATCTATAACAACTTTGTTATATTCTTTCTTTGTTTCGTTCTCATAACTGCAAATCAAGAAGAGAAGAAAATCCTACCCGTGACCTCCGTGTGAGATCTTGGAGCTGAAGGACATGTGGGCACAGTAGCAAATCAAAGAAAGGGTAAGTTGTATTGTGGTTCAAGGAGAAAGTGATAAATAACGTTTTTATCTTTTATATCAATAGTGGGTTTGTGCTAAAATAATCAGAGATGAGTAGTGGATGTATATTGATTGGTAGTTGTATTTTGTTTAAAGAATGGAAGAGGTTACTGTACAATAAATGGGGCTCGGAGGTTTTGATGATATGAGCTTAGGTTTTGGCAAATACGTTAGGATAGGTATGGACGTTTGGTGCATCTTATAAAACATATACTGGGTCTAAATCGTTTGTTTTGGGCTTGTGAAATTTGAAAAATGTGTCTTGGGCTGATAAGAGTTGATCTCAATTTGAGTTTAATTTAATCGGAAAGGATTAATGATTCTTGGGTTGGAGAAATTTGTCAAACAAATTTTGCATATGGGTTGATATTGAAAATGACTTGTGGTATATGGGCTGCATGTTACTTACTCCAAATTTATTATCGTGGCTGATCAAATTTTGGACTTTTTTTTTAAACGTTATTTTACACTCACTTATTGCTTATTTTCCGATCCGAATTTAGATTCAACGAAACTGTTTTTAAATTAAAAGGCTATTTTTGGGATTTAACCGCAAGAATGAATTACGGGGATGATTCGTTATCATTTATTTGAAGTTGAAGTAGGATTTCATAGATGCGTGTACTTATCATATCTTAAAAGTCAGGGTTGGTTGGATGATTACTTTCTAAGATAACTTGTTCGAGCTTATAACCGGTGTTGATGAAGACTTGACAAATCTAACAATTTGTGATCTATAAACGTAAAAGTTGGTGCTCAATGCGCACATTTGCTATCACTTGAAGGAGTTACGTTGTAGTGCTCAGTATCTCACATAATTGAGGATTTGTCAAGAGACTTAGGTCTACTTATACTTCAAGGAAGTATGTTGTAGTATTTAGTGTAAGTTTGGAGTCACGTGGATAACACAAGACATAAGTTACAAGTTTAGGGTATTCTACTTCAATATCAAGTTTGTGATACATTTTCTCCATCAGTAGTCATGTCAAAGAGCCGATAGAATACGAGGTTAGAATTGAATAAGTCTAAGGAGAAACGACTTCACAGATGATTTTTCTATCAAACATTCGGACGTAACCGAATTATGATTATTTCGATGGTCATCGAATATAATCAGGGGGAAGAGTTTTCGATAGATTGCAACAATCAGTGGGAATAAATGTGTACATCCGGGACATAATTGACTTTGGTGTATATAACATCCGGGACTTAATTGACTTGGAGGTGATAGTTTCTAACTTCTATGAGTTGTTTATGTGAAGTATGTGCATGTTCCCCTGAATGGATTGGCTACTAATCCGTAATGAAGAAGTCAAATTTTCTGCTAAGTGTGGTTTACTTCATCTTCTATAAATTCTGTTGCGAAAATCTGCTATAGTTAGAAGATTTGTCAACTACATCAAAGTTTCATATTTGCTTCGAATGGTTGTCTGTTTGGGGGGAAGCAGTTAAACAGCTTGAAGATATGCGGTATGAACTGGGGGGAAATCAACTCAGTTTATACAAATTACATTGTATTCCCTACAAGTGAAAAAATGATTCAAGCTGAAGTACATGTTAAAGACAAAGCAAATTGTAGATATCTTTAGCTGTTTATACTTGTAGGATACATTGTAAGTAATTCCATATGCCACCACATTGGGGGAAGATTGTTAGGATTAAAAAAGTGGTGTCTATATGAAAATTACACTAGTTTATATTTAAGTTAAAACACAAGGGCCAGAAATATAATTAGCCTAAAGTTGCCTTGTGTTTAGCCTATAAATACTCCCCTCTAATCAACATTAGAGGGTGAAGCTCATAATTGTAATTTCCATTTCTTTTTCCTTTTTAATAAAACTTTGAAAATGATGAAAAGATCTCTCCTCCCTATTATGACTTATTGTTACTTTGAGCTTCCCTAACCTCCCGAGATCGTGAATTGAGAAACCTTACATTAACAGTCATTATCACCTTCATCGTTAACCCTTAATGATCAATATGTTTCACTGTTAGTCCTTGATTGCTTATCACTTAACAACCGTTAACAAGACAACACATATCTTTTAATGACAATGAAATTTTCATCGTTTGTCCTCCGTTAACAATCAAATCACAACAACGATTACAACAACAACAAAGCAAACACAATACATCACACTTAAAATGATCTTTCATAAGATTCACTTAAATGACAATCGGCTAGTATTCGAGTACTTAAATGACAAAGTGACTATGGGGTTGATTTGTTATCACTTATTTGAGATTGAAGTGGGATTTCATGAAGGAGTGCACTTATTTCACCATCGAGCCTTCCTTCTACTTTCTGCCCCTTTTCTTTAAGAAAAATGATTTGTATGCCTAATTGATGAACCTTTAAATAGACCTACAAATGTGATTTGTGGAAGTTATGAATTGATTGGTTGATATGATGAGAGAAAAATGAGTGTATTACACTTGTTAAATTATGCATGGAGTAGGCATTCTTGTAGGTCTAGTTAATAGGTCTATTTATCATTACTCTTTCTTTAAACTCCTTTATCGATTGATGACTAGCTCGAACGTTAAAGAATTAGATTGAGACATGAACTATCTGGTTATACCTGATGTAAGAAGTTACGTTGTAGTACTCACAGTGTATACCTATCACTTAAAGGAGTTACGTTATAGTGCTCAGTGTCACACGCATATGTGGATTGATCGATTCTGACTATACCCTTTCTAAATATAAATATAAAATATACTAATAAATATATAAATATAGGGTAAGAATAAAAAAAATCACAATTATAGTAATCCGGGAGAATGATTCCCGGGTCGTTATCCCCAACGAGGAATGCAATTGAAAGTCGAGAGTCGTTTTGAGAATCGATGCTTGAATAGAACAAGATTTAGATTGGTTATCTAAAACTATGGGAAAATTAAGGCAAAAACTTACAAACACTTAAGGTAAGACAAGTTTTAACTAAAAACGCAAAACGGGAATCCTAAACGGGACCTAAAAACCCTAAATTATCAAAATTTAAGTCTAAAGATGAGTCTTTTTGGTCTTTTTTACGTCTTAATATAACTAAAAAGCTTAGAACAAAGAAATACTAGACTAAAAACGATGGTGATTTGTTTTTTTTTGTTATTTTTTTTTACTTAGTTTATCTTATCTTTTTTTTTTTTTTTTTTTTCTTTTTTTTTTTTTTATTTTTTTATTTTTTTTTTTCTTTTTATTTTGGGGCTTGAAAAACACTATAATAACGTGAACGGGATTCAATCCCGTTCTATAAAAAACAAATTTTGCAAATTTAACACTACGAAAGCAAATCTAATTTTCTAGGTTTAAAGGTTTAAGAATATTTTCAAAAAAGAATTATATTTATTTACTTTTTTAATAATTTTTTATCAATTAAAATCGAATTTTATGAAATTTAATGTTAAAAAATACTAAAACTATTTATAAAAATTCTTGAAAAAAATTAGAAAAGAGCTTGAACAATGAGGGATCTAATAAAAATATGCTTGTGAAAACAGCTTATCAAATAAGTGTGAAAGAAGCCAAAAAATGGAACTTATAAGTAAAGGCCTAAATGACTATTAAATGATTGATTTTGCAAAGATATAACGAAATAGACCCAAGGGCGAAAGTTGTAGAGTTGTGTGTGTGTATTAATACGTTTGGTTGTGGGGTTGGAGGTCCCAGGTTCGAGCAATGCTCACCCAAGGTTCCCTACTCCAAGTGTTTTTGCAAATTTCCCATTTTTTTACAATTTTTTAGGGCTGAAAAATAGTACTTTAAATGTAATCAATTTTTTTGGAAATCAGAATTATGCTTAAAAGATGACAGATTGGCTTATATGACTAAAGGGCTAAACTGTTAAACCTTTTTCTAAACTAAATAAGCTAATAAAGGGCAAATAAGCTGAGAAACAAACTAAAAGGTCTACTTACTTAACTAAGCATGAGCAGAAAACCAACAAAAGCTAAAGCAGATACCTAACTATCCTTAATAAGCATATTTAAACAAAATTAAGCAACTAAATTAAGCTAAAAAGACAGATATCTAAAAAGCTATAACACTTAAATTTTTTAAAGCTAAACTGCAAATAAGCTAAAATAAGCTCTAAACTAAAGGAAATAAGCTAAAGTGGGCATAATCAAACTTAATAAGCTAAACTAAACCTAGAATAAGCAAAAACAAAAAGCTAATAAGCCTAAATAAGCGAATGAGCCTTTTGACCAAAACTGATAAGCAAAAAGGCCAATAGGGACTTTTCTAGCTTAAAAATAAGCTAACAAAAGGATCCTTATGGCTTAGTGGCTAATACCACTTAGAAGAATGGCCAAAAAGCTACAATAAGCAACAAAGAAAAAACATTTTAAAATTCAAATAAGCACTTAAAAAGCTTCATGAAAAGGCTATCTCACACTGACTCAACACTTAGACAAATTTTTGATAAGTTTTGCAATCTTAACAAAATCACACTTTTGAGCTTAAAAATAAGCACACAAACAGATCCTTATGATTATATAACCTACAAACAGATTAACTTTAGACCTCAAAGAACAATAATCAACACTCAAAAAGCATTTTGAAATTCAGGATAAACAACAATAAGCAAATGAAAAAGCCATTTCTCAAAAAAAATTCAATACTTAGCAAATACTTGACAGTTTTGATAATTCACAAATAACAAATGCAGGCTATAGAGCTTTGTTTATAACCTGTTTTAACATATGTATAAACACAAAAACAACAATAAGCAAAAGCACAATCAAATAAGCAACTAAAATAAGCTATAAACCAAAAGTTTAAACATCAAACTCTTAACACCTTGAAATTGAGATTTAACACTTAAAAACTTAAACAAACTAAATCTTTGGACTAATTTAAGCTAAGCTAAACTAACTCAAGAGTAAAGATGTAGTTTTGACCCATTTTGACCCATAAAACAGTTAAACCAAACACCCCTTTAAAAACTGTTTTAGCTTTTTAAAAGAGATTAATGCTTATTTAAAGCACACATTCAAAAGACCAGATGTTAAATAAGTAAAACAAGAAATATTCAGCAAATCTTAATAACAAATAAGCACTCAAGTAAGCTGAAACAGATTATGCAAGTTTATAAGCTACTTTAAGACAGATTTTAAAGAACACTTGCACAAATGAAATTTTAAACTACAACTAAGCATTCATAAGCATTAGACATCATAACAAAGCACAAATAAGCAAATATAAGCACAAATAAGCAGTTGAATAGTATATAAGCTTAAGTGAAAAAAAATGAAAACTTACAAATACCCTTGCTTAAATAGGGCAAACAAGTGCTCAAAAGAGCTATTCTACAAGCTCTAGCTTGTTAGAAACAAGCTAGTAAAACCCATAAGCTCTTCCATTGTAAGCTTATCATCCATTTGAGCTTTTTTGTGATTTTTGGTATTTTTTAGATTTTTATAAGTAAAACAGTTAATAAAAGTGATAAAAACAGTAAACAAAGGCAAAGATTAAGAAGCTAAAAGCTTAGTGAAGCTTTTAGGTCAGATCAATAAGCTGCATCATAGCTTAAAAAGCTTAACAGGTTATATTAAATGATCAAACACAGAATCTTAAAAACAATACCTCAAACTTTTCATTAAAAACTTAAACTTTTACAAGGAATTTGCAATACAGAATAACTTTAAAAACTTAAATGAAAATACATTAAAAAGATACTAAAAAAATCTTAGAACAACTCTAAAAAAACTCCCTTTACTACAAGGGTTAAGCCTTCTATTTATAGGCCGGATGGAAGGACCTAGACCCTTGGCTTGGTTTTCTTGTGTGAGAGGAAAAGCAGCATCAATCTTGGCCCTTCAAATCAACTTGTGCTTCTTTAAATTCATCTTAGCCCTTGGATGTGTCCACGATTTATTTCCCCAATGATTGCTTTGGATCGCTAACTATCAGCCCAAGATACGTCACATCATTGTATCATTATTGGCTTCTAGAAGGGGTTTTAAGTGGGTTTAACCTCGGGGTAAGAGTAATTTTGGGGATGGAGGGTGAAGAGTAACAATGGGGGTGTGAGCGGGAAAAAGGGTTGCATGTTTGTTTGATTGGTGCAAGGTGAAAGTTTAGAGGATTGGCAAGAATGACCCTTCACTATTATATGTTATATTGCAGGTTTAGTCCTTGTGGTGATACAACTTTGGTTCTTGAGTTGGGTTGGAGATTGCATCGTTAGTCCCTTTAGGGACAACGGGTGTTTATAAAGGGTAACGGGAGCGTTTATAAAAGGTGGTGTTTTGGGCTAGTGTTTTAGCCGGTATAGATAAAAATGGTGGTTGGCTTTTATTAAGGTCTTAAGCTTATAAGATATAAGTGGGCTGTCCCGGGCCCACTAAGTGGGTACGGGTGGGCCCACTTTTGGCAATTTAGGTTTTCGGGTTCGGTTTTTAATGCTCTTTCCAATGCCTCATCTTGGGGTTGATTTTGACTTTTTGACTTGGCTTTGATTTTGACTTCTCTTTACGCTCTTTCCGTTCTCGCGCTCGGTTTTATCGTTTTGGCTTCGATTTTTGTCCTTTTCTTAGATATTCATTTTCTGCATAATACAAATGTAAAACATACAAATACAATTATAATTTGGTACGATTTAGTTATAATGTTCCCGATTTTAGTGGTCAAAGGTATGTGTAATTAAACGCATACAAAATCCCCCATACTAAGATATTGCCTGTCCTCACGCAATGCTATAAAGTAAGCACTTAGAAAACTAAGAATCTCTAACCCGCATCGACTAATACCTCGAAAAGTGGTAAGTGTTCATCCGATGTGAAAATAAAGAATCAATAGCTTCGAAAAGCCCCGTTTTTCACTATTTTTAAAGATAAACACTTATTCCTACTAATTTTGTATATATATTTTTTTTCATCATCATTTTTTTAGCAACTAACTTATTTGACTTTCGTTATTTTCATAACCGTTAGGGATCATAGAACAGAATGCATTTCGATCCGAGAATGCCCAAAAAAGGATAAATTCACCGTTCCCGACTTTTCACTTGCTCCAAACCAAGCTTAAAACGAAATCCACAGTTAATATCAGTTAATGATGCAACACTACTCATATTTGCAACTTGTGAACTTTTTACTCCCAACAATTATTTTATCTTAGGTGTATGTGCTATTTTGAATTTCAACCATGGATCAACGTTTGCAAAATTCTATGTTTCACGTTCCACCCGAGAATAATGAGTTTGAAGGCGAGATCATCCCATGTAGCGACTTTCCGTCTCGGCACATCCAACCTTGACCGCTAATGACGCAGGCTTTTGACACCCCACAGAGACTAGTATCGGGACTCACGGACCTTAGGTTTCAAAAACTCTTAGGTTTCCCGTATATACATAACTTACTTAAAATGAAATAGTCAAAGTTCAAAAGCATATTTAAATTTAACAAAAAGAGATCTAATTATTAATTCAAACTTAATATTAAACATTACCATGATATAGTTGTAACCCTCGACCTTTAGAAACGTATCATATAAACCTTCGGTCCTTTAAACAACTGCCAGCATCGTATCGACCGACCATGGTCCAGGAGTCTTATTTCGACCTCGGTGATTTCCTTGACCTTTTAGAAGGCTGCAACATCGGTTGTGAGCCGGCAAGATGCAGCAAACTTTTGTCAGTCTCGGATTTTTATTCTTACTATGGGCTTTCTTTATTAGCCCACAGTTTATATTTATTATATTTTTCATTTTTCATCATTTTTCATATATATTATATATATATATATATATATAATATTAAATAAGAATGACTTCTTTTTGAAAAAATTTAGTATAAATTGAACAAAGACTAAAATTTTTGCTATTAACTACATAAAAAATGTTGATTTAAGTTTAATTCTCCAAAAAAAGCACATAATTAGTCCGGTTAGAAGGCTTATGGAGAAAAAAGCCATAATTACATACAAGATCTCATAAGATTTCCAACTAATCCTTGTTTAGCATCCAACTCATACTTAACCATCATTTTTCAGTTCTTCGCGAATTTTCAAGAACTCTTAGCCTAAAATTAAAAAAGGAGAAAGACAAGCTAGAGCACCACATGCTCAATCGAGTCCAAATTTATTCTATACTACCCAGCAGAAAGTCAAATTGTGACAAAACCTTATTTTATTTTTGAAATTTTTTGAATTTTGGTGTAAAAACGGATACGTGAAAACAACGTCTGCAGGCACAATCCACATCGATAAGATCCCCCCCCATACGATAATTAAACATTAGTCCTCAATGTTTTAACAAAGGGTCTCAACTAAATCTTACCGTTATGAATTACTAAAGAAAACGTTAGTCGATAAGATTAGGATATTGGATTTCCAAATGAAGCTGAGGATTTGAAGCTCTAGTGATCGAAGGACAAAACCACGAGCATGAGAGGCTTCAAAAAAATCCCTGGACAATCACAAAAAACACAAGCAAATGAGAATGGAAAGAGGCACACCTCTCACAACAAAAAACACTTATTCATTACTACATAATATAACTAAGGATAAGCATGGGGTGCCTCCCATGAAGCGCTTGTTTAGGGTCACTAAGCTTGACCCAATCCCCGAATTCATTTATCCTTGGGGAAGGTTTGGAGATTTAAGACAACCAATTGTGGTACGTCCCCTCCAAAGTAGTGCTTAATTCGATGACCGTATCCATGAAATTTAGCCCAGGAGATTTTGGGATAACTCAATGGTGCCATATGGAAAGACTTGGGTAATGGTGAACGGTCCGGACCAACGGGATTTCAACTTGCCCGAGAACATCTTCAATCGAGAGTTAAAGAGGAGGACTTGATCACCGACGTTGAAAACGCGGTTTTTGATCTTTGAGTCATGGATCCTCTTTGTTTTCTCTTTATAGATCAAAGAGTTCTCATAGGCATGATCACGAAGTTCATTTAGTTCATTGATTTGAACTTTACGGTGATCACCCGCGGTCTTAAGGTCAAAGTTTGCATGCTTCAAGGCCTAGTAGGCTTTGTGCTCGAGCTCGATCGGTAGATGACATGCCTTTCGTACACGAGCTTGTATAGAGTACACCCGATGGGTAATTTGTAAGCTGTACGGAAGGCCCAAAGTGCATCATCTAGTTTATCCGACCAAGAGGCACGGTTCTCGCCTACGGTCCTTTCAAGAATTTGTTTTCAAGCCACGAATGTATACTTGAACTTGCCACTTGTTTGTGGCGATACGCGGTGGAGAGACGGAGAGTAAACTCCGTAATAACATGTACCTTTGCAAACTGTCAATTCAAAAATGGGTTTCCGTGATCACTTATGATACACGAGGGCACCGAATCGGGCGAAGCAAGATTTAATAAATTTACAAACAACCGTCGTCGTTGTTGGGAGCGCTTTCGCCTAACCCATTTTGAACAAATATCGACCGCCACGAGTATGTATTTGTTCCCTCGTGAAGACGGGAATGGCCCCATGAAATCGATGCCCCACACGTCAAAGATTTCGCAAACTTGGATGGAATTTTGAGGCATTTCATCACGTTGCGAAATTTTTCCTTGACGCTGACAAGTGTCACATCGGGTGACCAAGTCATGGGCATCTCGGTAAATCGCAGGCCAATAAAATCCTGAGTCAAAAACCTTTTTGGCGGTGTAGTTGGCACCGTAATGTCCCCCGATGGGTCCACTATGGCAAGCTGTGAGGATGTCAACAGCTTCTTGGCCTGCAACACACCGCCGGATCATTTGATCCGCACATATTTTGAACAAATAGGGGTCGTCCCAAAAGTAGTGTTTAACATCCTTGAAAAACTTGTTCTTTTGCTGGGACGACATCCCTTTAATAATGAAATTCCCCGCGTGGTAATTTGCATAATCGGCAAACCACGGGGTACTTGAGTCACCACGAAAAGTCACCATATTAAGTGTCTCGAGAGGAAACTTTTCATTTACCTCCTTTGGGTCGAGCACATTTTCATAAGGATTTTCTAATCGGGAAAGATGATCGGCCGCGAGATTCTCGGCTCCTTTTGTGTCAATTACTTTGAATGTGAACTCTTGAAGGAGGAGAACCCACCGGAGCAATCTCGCCTTGGAATCTTTTTTAGCAAAGAGATATTTTAGGGCGGAGTGATCCGTATACACTATGCTTTTGTTCAAGATGAGGTAAGACCAGAATTTTTCGAAGGCATACACCACGGCTAACATTTCTTTCTCCGTCGTGGTGTAATGCGATTCTGCCTCATTCATTGTTTTACTAGCATAGTGTATAGGCCTAAAGTGTTTTTCATGACGTTGCCCCAAGACTGCACCTATGGCAAAGTCGCTTGCATCGCACATAAGCTCAAAGGGTAGGTCCTAGTCGGGGGCAATCAAGATTGGAGCTTCGGTAAGTTTTTTCTTTAACGTTTCAAAAGCTTGAATACATTCATTGGAGAAGATGAACGGAGTATTCTTCTCAAGAAGATGAGTCATCGGTCAAGAAATTTGGGAAAAATCCTTAATGAATCGTCGGTAGAAACCGACATGACCGAGAAAACTCCGAACACACTTTACGGTGGTGGGATGAGGTAACTTAGCAATCACATCGACTTTGGCTTTATCAACCTCAATCCCATTTTTTGAATCGTTTGGCCATGGAACAATACCTTCCTTAACCATAAAATGACTATTTTCCCAATTTAGACAAAGATTGGTTGTCTTCACACCTAGAAGCATCTGTTACACGAGAGAGGCAATTTTCGAATGAAACCCAAAGACCGAAAAAGCGTCCATGAAGACTGTCCATCGTTTTTTGAACATATCAGTAGATAGCCATCACACACCTTTTGGAACGTGCCCGTGCATCGCATAATCCGAAAGGCATAGCGACGGTAGGCGAACCGTCATGTAAGACACTGAATGATGGTCTTTTCTTGATCATGAGGGTCGATGGGAATTTGAAAGTAACCCAAGAAACCATCGAGAAAACAATAGTACCTCATTTCCCGTAATCTCATAAAAAAGCATTTGTCCATAAACGTAAGTGGAAAGTGGTCTATACGGGTGACTTCATTTAACTTTTGGTATGTCAATGCCCATCACGCAACACCGTAACCCCAATCGAGTAGAAGAATTAACTCATTTTCATCATTTTCACAACGGTAAAGCACCTTTTTCGGTACGCAATGTACGGGGCTTACCCAAGGACTATACTGATATCGGTAAATAAATCCAGCGCAAGAAGTTTTTCAACCTCCTTTTTGATGACATCGTGGATTTTTGGATTCACCCGTCTTTGGTGTTGGACCGCCGGTTTGTAGTCCTCTTCCATAAGAATCTTGTGAGTACAAAATTCCGGGTTAATACCCTTGATGTCGGAGAGTTTTCCGAAGTGATGGCTCGCATTGTTGACCTTTCAAAACCTTTATGAGAGCGGCATTTTCTGACACTCAAGTCTTTAGCAATTATTACGGCAACTTGTCGTTACCTTCGAAAATGCGTTATTCGATATGAGGAAGTAGTCCTTGAGTTGACCTCGGGAGGTCATCAATTGAAGAATTATTAATTTTTTAGCTTCACAAACTTTAAGTTCTTTTCAAATTTCAGGAAAATAGTTTCCTTTAGAGGGAGGGGGTAATGATGGATCATCATTGAGAAATGATTCAAGAAGAAGAATATCCCCCTCTAGGCCATAATAAGAGTCATCAACTTCTGGTGAAGTTGGATCATCTTCGAGAGCGAGGAAAGCATCGACTTCCTCGAGAAGAAAATCACTATCCCCGAAGGGAGTGAGAGTCGGAGAAGAGGTAGTAAAACGATCGTGTCATAATAAGGAGTGGGATTGCCACTTGCGATCCATCGAGAAACGCGAGAACTTCTTGAAATACTCTAACAAGCCATTTCATGACGTCAAACGGTTACGCTGTCATACCATCTAATTAGACGAGTATCTCGAAGTTTGGTCAAGATTGAATTTACTGGCTTCTTTTCCAATTCAAAGAGTTAATTCAGCCTTGTAACATCGATCAAAGTCACGACCGGTCTTTAGAAGGATCTCCGTAATTAGGGTACCGAGGACGGCAATCAAAGTCTAAGACTAGCAAATCGCCGGGAATTGGAACTTTCCTACTTTTACGTCGACACTTCGGCGATACCGATCGGTTAGAAGATCGACGGACCGCAATATCAAGAGTCTCATACAAGTAGGAGTGAGCTCCGGAAGAGAAAGCATTTTCCACACGGATAATGGCAGATTTATGCTAGCGCCAAGATCGGCAAAGGCTAAGCACTCACCCATTCCGGGAAAATCACACGGTATGAGAAATTTGCCGGGGTCTCTAAGTTTTTCGGTTAACTTGTTGAGGATGACCGCCGAGCAATGCTCATTCAAAGGAGTTCTAGCCATTTCACTTAATTTTTCTTTGTTCATTAAAGCTTAAGAGTCGAGGCAAATTTTGGCATGAATAATTAAAAGCTCCGTGAGGCTTAATTTCAAACTCAAATCTTTAAAGATTTCGTAGAATTCCAATTTGGTCGTTAGCTTTTCACTGTCGCCTTTCATCATTACTCTTTGTAGGATACAGGAATTGAACGGTTTTCAAGTTAGGCATCGGAGCACTAACGAGAGCAACAACAGGCTCAGAATTTGTTGGGATTGAACTTGGACAACCGGAGGTTGGACGTCTTTGGTACTTCCGTTATTAGTAGGAGGCACCTTGTCCTTGTCCACCTCGTTTCATGTTCCACTACATTAGGAAGAAGAAGAACATTATGTAGGAATCTGTGGGTCCTTGATAAGTTAAACACCGCTTCGGGGTAATACCCTTTAAAATCTACCTTCGGGTTAGAAATGGAAATACTAGGTAGTGTCCTGAACTTTGACGTATAAAGCGGTAAAGGAATTCACGAATTTAGAAAGCATGTCCGTTAAATTTGTCATTAGATTTTACAAGTTTTTGGTTTTGTCCCTTGCATGTTTCTCATACCGCATTATTAACCCTTGACGTAGCTTTCAAAATCGTCTTTGTCACACAATGTGTTTGCGGAGGCGGAGCTTGGTAAGGTTTGCTTGAGAACCAGGGGTTGATTAATCGGTGTCGATAAATATTGGCCTTGGTTTGTAATTTATTCCACCGTTTTTTTGTTGACGATTTGGTTATTTCCTTGGTTTGAACTGAGGAAAATCGGGAGGATCCCGAATTTGATAAGCAATCGGGCTCGGTAACCGGTATTTCCTAGCGTTTTAGTTAGCTGTGTCGGCTTTGGAAACGTACTCTTGAAATTGTCACGATAAACTGTTGCCATCGTGGCGGGACAATTTTGGTAAGAATGAGCACCACCGCAAGTAACACAATTTATTTCCGACGCTTTTACTAGAGCGGGAGCTTGGGATTTCTTATCGAGAAGTAAAGCTTTCACCATATCTTTAAGTTTGGCAACATCGAGAGAAATACCGAGGGTGGAAGTGCTCGCACTTCACTTGGCAAAAACCGGTTTGTTACTTGAAAATTAAAACTTTGGAATTGCTCTTGATATTCTTAGGCAATCACGGAGCAATTTTATCCAAAATGATACCACCCGCGGCGGAATTCAACAATCTGATCATTAAGTTCAAAGCATTATAAAATTATCGAGTTGATGTAACTCTAAAAATCCATGATGTGGGCATACCCGAAGAAGATCATTGAATCGGTCCCATGCCTCAAACACAAATTTTTATTTTTTCTCCTTTTTATATATTATATATACTAATAAAAGAAAAATCTTTTTGTATTTTTTATAAGAAAATAAGCAAAATAATTTCACACGGAAGGATCTTCAAACACAAATTTTCAAACGGCACAACAATCGTAGACAAACCTCCCCGGCAGCGACGCCAAAAAACTGATCGTTTTGATTATACCCTTTAATATATATATATATATATATATATATATATATATATATATAATATACTTATAAATATATAAAAAGGAGGGTAAGAATCAAAAATCACAATTATAGTAATTCGGGAGTATGATTCCCGGGTCGTTATCCACCAACGAGGAATGTAATAGAAAGTCTAGAGTTCGATTTTGAGAATCGATGCTTGAATGGAACAAGATTAGATTGGTTATCTAAAACTACGGGAAAATAAGGCAAACACTTAAAAACAATTAAGGTAAGACAAATTTTAACTAAAAACGCAAAACGGGAATCCTAAACGGGACCTAAAAACCCTAAATTATCAAAATTAAGTCCTAAATTGATCTTTTATGTTTCATAAGTCTTAATTTGCTAAAAAGCTAGAACAAAGAAACCAGACCAAAACGGAAAAGATATTAAACTAAAACACTAAAAATATGAACGGATTCAATCCCTTTCTTTAACAAAAACAAATTTTGCAATTTTAACCTACAAGAAGCAAATCTAATTTTTCTAGTTCTAAATGTAAAAGAAAATTTCTAAAAACGAATTAATTTTTTTGACTTTTTTTTATAATTTTTTATGAAATTACAATAACGATTTTAATGAATTAAATGTTTAAAAATACGAAACTATTTATAAAAAAATTCTAAAAAAAAAACAAAAGTAGCTTAAAACAATGAGGGATCTAATAAAAATAAGCTTTAAAACAGCTTACAAAATAAGCAGTGAAAAAGCCAAAACCGCTTATAAGCTAAAAAGCCCAAACTATTATAAAGAATAAATTTTGCAAACTTAAACAGAAAAAGTCCCAAGGGCGAGTTGGTATGCGTGTGGTGTGTATAAAACGTTTGGTCGAATAGGGGTGAGGTCTCGGGTTCGAGTCCTGCTCACCCTTGACTTCCCCCAATTCCCAAATGTTTTTTACATGCCATTTTTTACAACTTTTTAGAGGGATTAAAAATAAGCAACTTTTGTAAAACAACTTTTTTTATAACCACGAATAAGCACTAAATAAGCTGTCTAAAGAAAGAATAAGCCTAAACTTCACTAAGCTATGAAAATGCTAACTGTTGGGCTTTTAAACTTTTAAGCAGAAGAATGTCTAATAAGCTGAATATTAACTAAAAATCTAATACCTAAATAAGCATAACCAAACAAAAATAAGCAAAAGGGGTTAAGGCTAGAATAAGCTAGAAAATGAACAATTAACAAAATAATTAACACTAAAAATTTTAAGCTAGAATGAAAATAAGCTTAAATAAACTCTATCCTATTGCAATAAGCTGAATTAAGCAACCATCCTAATGAGCAACACTAAATCTAAATAAGCAAAAGAAATAAGCAAATAAGCTTAAATAAGCAAATGAGCCTTTTGGCCAAAACTGATAAGCAAAAAGGCCAATAGGGACTTTTCTAGCTTAAAAATAAGCTAGCAAAAGAGCCTTATGCTTGTGGCTTATACCACTAGAAGAATGACCAAAAAGCTACAATAAGGCAACAAAGAAAAGCATTTATGAAAATTCAAATAAGCACTTAAAAGCTTCAGAAAAGGCCTATCTCACACTGACTCAACACTTAGACAAATTTTTGATAACTTTTGCAATCTTAACAAAACCACACTTTTGAGCTTAAAAATAAGCACACAAACAGATCCTTATGACTATATAACCTACAAACAGATTAACTTTAGACCTCAAAGAACAATAATCAAACAATCAAAAAGAAAAAACATTTTTGGAAATTCAGATAACAACATAATCAAATGAAAAAGTCATTTATCAAATTTTTTTCAATACTTATCAAAAACTGACAGTTTTTGGATAAAACACAAATAACAAATGCCAGCTATAGAGCTAGTTTAATAACCTGTTTTAACACATGCATAAAACACAAAACAACACAAAAACGACAATAATCAAAAGCACAATCAAATAAGCAACTAAAATAAGCTATAAATCCAACAGTTTCAAACAATGCACTCTTAAAACCTTGAAAATGAGATTTAACACTTAAACACTTAAACAAACTAAATTTTTGGACTAATTTAAGCTAAACTAAACTGACCCTAGAATAAAGATGCAATTTTGACCACATTTTGACCCATTAACAGGTGTAAATCAAACACCCCTTTAAAAACACTATTTTAGCTTTTAAAAGAATTAATGCTTATATAAAGCACACAATCAAAAAATCAAAATGTTTAAATAATTAAAACAACAATATAACAAATCTTAATAACAAATAAGCACTCAAATAAGCTGAAACAGATTATGCAAGTAGATAAGCTATTTTAGACAGATTTTAAAGAACACTTGCACAAATGAAATTTTAAACTACAACTAAGCATTCATAAGCATTAGACATCATAACAAAGCACAAATAAGCAAATAAGAAAAGGCAATAAGCAACAATAAGCAGTTCTACAGTAGATAAGCTAAAAATAGATAAAAGAAGACTTACAAAAGTCCAAGCTTTCGTGAATCACTAAAGTACCCAAATCAGTTCATAAACATCCTATAGCTTATCCACATAAGCACTAACCCATGGTCAATCCAATATTTTACCATGCTCCATGAGATTTTTTCTTGATATTTTGGGTATTTAATAGATTTTTAATCGTAAAACAGTAATAAAAGTGATACAACAGTAACCAACGGCAAGATTAAGAAGCTAAAAGCTTATGAACTTAGGTCAGATCAATCAGCTGCATCATACTTTAAAAAGCAAGACAGGTATATAAATGATCAAACACAGATTCCTTAAGAACAATACCTCAAAACTTCATTAAAAACTTAAACTTTTACAAGGAATTTGAAATACAGAATAACTTTAAAAACTTAAATAAAAACTACACTTAAAAAGAGACTAAAAAAACTTAAAAAAAACTCTCATACTACAAGGGTTAAGCTCTCAATTTATAGGCCGGATAGAAGGACCTAGATCCTTGGCTTGGTTTTCTTGTGTGAGAGGAAAAGCAGCATCAATCTTGGCCCTTCAAATCAACTTGTGCTTCTTTAAATTCATCTTAGCCCTTGGATGTGTCCACGTAATCATTCCCCAATGATTGCCTTGGATCGCCAACGTGTCAGAGCCCAAATACGTCACTCATTGCATCATTATTGGCTTCTAGAAGGGGGTTTAAGTGGGTTTAACCTTGGGGTAAGAGTAATTTTAGGGATGGAGGGTGAACAGTAACAATGGAGGTGTGAGCGGGAAAAGGGGTTGCCTGTTTATTTGGTGCAGGGTGAGAGTTTGGTGGATTGGCAAGAATGGTCCCTTCATTTTATATGAGTATATGCATTAAAGGTCCTTGGTGGTACAACTTTGGTCCTTGAAGTTTATTAATGTTGCACCATTAGTCCTTTGAGGACTAACGGGGATGTTATAAAAGGGTGTTAAGTGGTGATGGTGGGCTAGTTGTTTGGGCCGGGTATGGCTTAAAAAAACTTGGGCTTTTTATTTAGGTTTAGGGGTTTATAAGGTATAAGTGGGCTTCCCCGGCCCCACTAGGTGGGTACGGGTGGGCCCACTTTTGGCAATTTAGGTTTTCGAGTTTGGTTTTCGATGCTCTCCCCAATGCCTCATCCTGGGGTTGACTTTGACTTGATTTGACTTTGACTTTTTGTTGACTTTTGGCTTCGACTTGACTTTTCTTTCACGCTCTTTCCGTTCTCGTGCTCGGTTTTGTCGTTTTGGCTTCGATTTTTGTCCTTTTTTGGATATCCATTTCCTGCACAATACAAATGAAAAACATACAAATACAATGTATTTTTGGTACATTTTTAGTCATTTAAGTCTGGTTTTAGTGGTCAAAGGTATGTGTAAGTAAACACATACCAAAATCCCCCATACTAAGATATTGCGTATCCTCACGTAATGCTATAAGTAAGCACTTAGAAAACTATGAATCTTGATCCCCCTCGACTAATTACCTCAAAAAGTAGCTAAGTGTTCATCGAGGGGAATTAAAGAATTAATAGTTTAGAGAAGCCCTATTTTTACCATTTTTAAAGATATACACTTTTTTTATATATATATATATTTTTAGCAACTAACTAGAATATTTCGACTTTCGTTATTTTCATAACCGTTAGGGATCATAGAACAAGATGCATTTCGATTCGAGAATGCCCTAAAAAGGATAAATTCATCGTCCCCGACTTTTCACTCGCTCCAAACCAAGCTTAAAACGAAATCACCGTTAAATATCAGTTAAGATGCTAACACTACTCATATTTGCAACTTGTGAACTTTTCACTCCCGACAATTATTATATCTTAGGTGAATGTGCTATTTTGAATTTCAACCATGGATCAACGTTTTGCAAAATTCTATGTTTCACGTTCCACCCGAGAATAATGAGTTTGAAGGCGAGATCATCTCATGTAGCGACTTTCGTCTTGGCACATCCCAACCTTGCGGCTAAGTGACCAGGCTTTTGACACCCCACAGAGACTAGTATCGGGACTCACGGACCTTAGGTTTCAAAAAAATCTCAGGTTTCTCGTATATACATAGCTTATTTAAAAACTTAAAATGAAATAGTCAAAGTTCAAAAGCATATTTAAATTTAACAAAAAGAGATCTATTTATTAATTCAAACTTAATATTAAACATAATATTTATGCAATTGTAACCCTCGACCTTTTAGAAGGCTGCAACATCGGTTGTGAGCCGGCAAGATGCAGCAAACTTTTATCAGTCTCGGATTTTTATTTTTACTATGGGCTTTCTTTAGAAGGCTGTAACATCGGTTGTGAGCCGGCAAGATACAGCAAACTTTTATCAGCCCACAGTTTATAATTATTCTTTATTATTATTATTATTTGTTAGGAATTATTGTAAACAGACTTAAGTCTGGTAGTTATAGAGTTAAGTCTGGTAGACATAGTTAAGTCTGCCATTAAATAGGTGGTTTCATCGTTTAATATTTGGTAAACACTTATGAACCTTATTAATATGGGCAATTTCAACATTAAATGTTTGTAACAACTTTGACCTATTTAAATGGCAGGTAAGACTGCATTAAATGACCATGTTTAAATTGGTCATGTAACCACTAATTCCTACAATTATGGAGGCTAATTATGGAAGAGATTAATGGCCTTATTAATCTCTTATAATTTCCATTGACTAGGGTTTGAGTAAATCCCCTATAAATAGAGATCACAATGGCATGGAAAAACATACAGAAAAACACAGAGAAAATCATAAACACTTAGAAGCAAAGGGTTCTTGATTTGTGCCTAAAACAAGAATAAGCACTTGGTTTTATCCCAAGGAGGTATTCGTGTAACCCAAGCATAGGGTCGAATAATCTTGTTTGGAAAGTGATCACACGACTTCAAGTGATATCCAGTAACCTTCATTGGTAATTAGCTAGGCATTGATTATCTTCACCCTGTTTTGTGCATTCATAACCACCAACAATCAAAGAAGATTATTTATGATAATCAATGGCTGCTGCTGCTGTAAAACAAATGGCTTTAAACTTTTCTAAACTTGGCAAGTTTGAAGGGATGGACTTTAGGAGACCGAAGAAGAAGATGCACTTCTTGCTTTCTAGCATGAGTGTGGTGTATGTGCACACTACTCCTATTCCTGAAGATGGTGAGAATGCCACCATGGATCAAATCAAAAGGAGGAATAAGTAGGACAATGATGACTATGTTTGCATAAGTTTAATCCTCAACGGTATATATGATTCCTTGTTTGATATTTACCAAAATAATTAATCTTCCAAAGAACTATGGGATTCCTTTGAAGCCAATGATGCATCAAGTTAGAAGATTCTTGTAAGTAATTTTACAAATTACAAAATGACTGATTCAAGACCAGTTATGGAACAATACAATGAACTTATTGGTATTCTTGGAAGGTTTACACAACACAAAATGAACATGGATGAGGCTATTCAGGTCTCTTGTATCCATGGACAAATACTTCCCTTTCTTAGAAAAATTTCAAGCATACCTTAAAACATAAGAAGGAGGAATTAACTCTTATTGAGTTAGGCAGAATCTACACATTAAGGAATCCCTCAGTGTGCAGGATAGTGACAAGTCAAAGGGCAACAATGTTACTGGTCCTTCAGTTGTCAATATGGTGGAGCATAACAACTCCATCCGGTACAATAACAATAAGGGTAAACGTAAACATCAGGACACCAAAACTGATCTTAACAAGAAGTCTATACTGACTTGTTGGAAGTGTGAGAAACTTTGACACTTGAAAAAGGATTGTAAAAGTGGAAAAGTTGGCAACAAAGCTAATGGTTCAGGCATAAATGGTTCAAAGGATGGTTTTACCAACTTACTGAAAGGTCAGTATATGTTTAATAAATTTCTTCTGGTTTATTATATTACATATGTATTTGAGGCTTATTTTGTGTAGGATGATGATGTTGCGTGATGGGTTGACTCAGGAGAAACTATGCATGTGTGTAAAGATAGATGATGGTTCAAGACCTATGAGTCACTGAATGATGGGTCTATTATTCACATAGGAAATGAGCCAACAACCATGGTGCATAGACGTGGTTGTTGAATGTTTTGCATGTTCCTAATATTAGGATGAATTTGGTTTCAAGTAGTATTTTGAATAATTGTGTAATCAAATGTTTATTGGTTTTGGTTATTTGTGTAGTCAAATGATCAGGCTTAATATTTTTAATGATAATATTGGTTCAGCCTTTATGTCAACCTCTAAACTGAATGATTCAATCCTATGGCATGTTAGACTAGGCCATGTCCACTTTAAGAGGATGCAAGATATGTTTAAAGATATGTTAATCCCAGCTTTTAACATGGACATTGAAAAGTGTAAGACTTGCATGCTGACCACAATAACTAAGAAACCATTTCAAAATGTAAAACATGAAACTGAAGTTTTGGAGCTGATCTACAGTGACTTATGTGATTTGTATGCTACTCCTTTATTAGGGAATAAGAAATACTTTGTGATATTTATTGATGATGCTTCTAGGTTTTGCTATGTTTATTTATTACATATTAAGGATGAAGCACTAGATAAATTCAAAATATTCAAAACTAAAGTTGAATTGCAACAAGTGTCCCTGATCAAAAGATTCAGGACTGATAGGGGAGGTGAGTACATGGATACTCTGTATTTTCAGTCTATTGGTATTATCTATGTAATGACTGCTCCCTATACTCCACAACAAAATGGTATATCTGAAAGGAAAAATAGAGTACTGAAAGAAATGGTTAATTCCATATTGTCCTACTTAGGACTAAGTCAAGGGTTTT
>BQNB010107520.1:0-23153 GCA_026074375.1 Tanacetum coccineum | reverse complement strand
CTCAAGAATACCCCCTGATGTGGATTCAAACAGAACATCAATTGGTATGTGATCAGTAGATACATTTGACGGTGAAGGACTAGCAGCAGAATCTGCAAACGGTGAAACTCCAATCTCACGGCGTGAACCAGCAGAATCCATAGCTGCTGGAGTGGTGACAGTAGAGTCAGTAACTGGAGCACCAAATGCACCATCAGCAGGATTAGAACTACCACCACCAGCAGAATCAGGATCATCAGCAGTATGAGTTGTAGCAGCAGGAACACTAGCTGGCTGTGAAGAAACATGTTCAACCCTTTGTCTCTTAGAAGGAGGCTCAGTAATGGCAGGCTTGGGTCGAAAAAGGTTGTACTGAGCACTCAACAAGCGATCCTTTTCAAGGCGTCTACAGATATACTCGTACTCTTCAACCAACTGTTTTTGATTCATAGCCTTGACGTCTTTCATCGTGATGGTACCATTATGAGCTGCACACCATTGATTTTTAACCAAGTTGCGCATCATCTGTGTGACCTCAGATTTCTTCAATGGCTTACCCTTGAGAGCTCGATACCGTAAATCTGCCAAGGCTCGCTTCTTCCGTTCCTTAACAGCAGTCATGCGCTCAATAAAGTTCCCCTCGTTTACATCAGCGCCCAACAACTCTTTTGCCAATGCAGGATTAGAGCCAACTTGCATCATCAAGTTCAACCAGTCTGTTTCTGTCATACGCATCATGAGATCGTCTAATTCCTTTGCGCGCTCTTCAGAAACATTTGGCAAGTCTTCCTGAGCCAAATCCTCAGCCCGTAACCGTTGAACCAACCGCTCACTAGCCTGTTCTTCTTCGAAGCGTTTCCTGGCTTGTGCATCCTCTGCAAGAAACTCAGCAGGTATATCCAAATCAGGCATAGGAACCTTTCCCTTATCAGCAGCAACAGAAGGACCAGCAGGTTCAGGGACTGCTGTGTGAGGAAGAACACCAGCAGAAAGATTAGCTTGAAACTGCTCAAAGGCTGGAGTGGAAAACTCTGTCCTGGCACGTCGATAAGCAGACCGCTTACGCCTTAGAGGAACCTCCTCCTCTTCTCGTTCCTCCACATCCTCAGAAGGAACAGCAGGTTGATCATGACCTAGAGCTGTAGATGCCATACGGGATAATCCATCGAGGTCAATATCATCCTGAATATCCACATCCCCTTCCGCTGCTGAGGCATCAACCACCAACCGTGTTTCCCTCAACTGTTTAACCGTTTTCTCCAACTTCTTGACTCTAGAGACAAGAGTCAAAATAGCACCCCCCATAATTTTCTTCGACTTTCCCAGCTCAGTTTCCAAGGAGTCAATACGTCCCATACACCTGTCAAGCTTTGCAGATAAACCAGTTAGTAGAGCAGGGTCCTCTGCCCTACCAGCAGCATCGGCTGTTGGTGTAGGAGCATCATCGGGCCGAACAGGTGACTCCACATGGAATCCACCATGAGTGGTGTCATCTTCCATGGAAATGATATTATCAAGGTCCTCAGGCTCAAGATAGTTGTCAGGCCTAGGTTGGGGACCAAAGATAATGGGTTCCACAAAGTCAGGGTCAACATAACCATGGGGTCTGGGCTGTGGGCCAAAAATAATTGGTTCAATAACATCAGGGTCCACATACCCAGCTGGTCTAGGTTCAGGGCCAAACACTAATGGCTCCTCAAAAATAAAGGTCTGAGCTGGCGGGGTAGGTGGAGACTCAGGCTCAGGAGTAGGATCCCTAATGGGAGAATGTACAGGAACATAAGGCCATGGTCTCCAGTCAGTAACAGGTGAGACAGGGTTAGGGACAACCCATTCTGTCTCAGGAATGGTAGGTGAAGGAGAGGGTGGTCTCTCAGGTACAAGGTGTGCCTCAGCTGCACTACCAGCAGCTTCATTGGCAGCAGCATTATCCTCATTAGCAGCATCATCACCACCAGCAGCATCATTGCCAGCAGCAGCAATGGCAAGCATGGGGGTTGTCAAAGGTATTGGCTGACCCTCCCATTTAAATTTCATATTGGCAAACATTTTCCTAGTAAAGTCAAATGTTGGTCTAGGGGTTCGGTCAGCTGTCTCTAATGCCACAATCATTTGTAAAAACCTTGGGTACATTAAAAATTTATGCTGTTTAGCCTTAAGATTCCCAATCATCCCCTCTAAAATAAATCGAGAGAAATTATATACCCTACCAGTCGACAAGCAAATAAGGGCTGTGGCAATGGAACTCGGAAATTGATTCCAACTTCCAGACTTAGGACTCAGACAGTGCATAATGGTGTGCACCAGAAATCTCCATTGAGGAGATAAATGGATCTTAAGAAAAGTAAGAGACCTATCCGTCGGATACCCAATAACCCTCATACCCTCAAGAATATCATTATTTGGCATGTCAAAAATGCCATTGGCATCGTCAAATTGTAACTGAGTCCTAATGAGAGACTCAGTCACGACCACCTCACGGCCGTCAATTGTGGCGACTAGGTCATGAGACCCAGCAGCATTTGGGCGAACAACAGCTGTGGCCCAAAATTGTTTGACTAATGAGTCAAACACGACCGGAGGGGCATGAGTCAAAGCGTACCTTAACGGAGAGTGGTCCAAATAGCTGAGGATATCTGTGAAGTCCTCGCAGCCTCTTTCCCTTCCCAAATATGCGATTTTGTTGTGATCATCTTTGTACTTGAGTGCCGCCATTGGTGATGATTGAAGTTAGGTTGAAGATACAGAGTATACAGAGGTAAATGATTTTGGTGTATGTGTGGGAAAGATGAAAAAAAATTGATTTGCGATTAATTAGGTTAATTTTGCCCAACTTATGAAAAGATAACCTTTTAATTTGATTGGTAAAAATTTTAACCTTGGAAGTGGAAATAATTAAGTGAAAAGCAACTTGGACGCCACCTGTTCAGGCAAGTGGTAACCGCCAATCATCATGCAATATAGATTTAAAAAGAAAACTATTCAACTTTTATTGATAAGACCAGCAGGTATAACGTCAACCAGCAGTAACCACTCTCAAAATCAGCAGAAACAAGTCAAGCAGCAGAATTAATATATGAGCAACACAAACTATTCAGGCAGCAGATACATTATTACACCTGCATGATTGGAGACTACCAGCAGAAACTAAGTGACTGGTGGCAGAGACCAACCATCCAGCAATATCAAACTGAGCACAGCAGAAACTAAGTTGAGACAGCAGAAATAGGTTACTACCAGCAGAAACAAAGCATCCAGCAGGAAGGATAACTACCAGCAGAATCATAGTACTACTAGCAGAAACCAACCTGACAGTAGGAAGAATGTACAACTCGCAGCAGTACTGACTACCTGCAATCACAAGAAAATAATATCCTACAAAACACCATATCCACCTGTAAGAAAGTTAGAATATACAAGTATACAACAACAAGCCTCCCCTTAGGCTTATACCTCCCCTCTATTCACGAAAGAGGGATTCACCATCCCAATATGGACCACCAGATACTCAAATCTTGGTCCATCAAATGCCTTGGTCAGTAAATCAGCCACATTATCATCGGTGTGAATCTTCAGCACCTGTATCAAGTTCTTCTCATTGGCATCTCTTATAAAGTGATGCCTAATCTCAATATGCTTGGTCCTCTAATGAAAGACTGGGTTCTTCACAATGCATATGGTGCTCTGGTTGTCTATGAAGATTTTGGTATTCATGAAGTTGAATCCATAATCCAGCAACTGGTTTTGAATCCAAAGTACCTGTGCACAACAGCTAGCAGCAGCAACATACTCGGCTTTTGTTGAAGAAGTAGCCACAATAGTTTGCTTCTTGCACTGCCATGAAATTAACCTTCTGCCCAGAAATTGACATCCACCTGTAGTGGATTTCCTATCACCATGAGAACCAGCATAATCACTGTCACTGTAGGCTTCCAACTAAAAAGGAGAATCTTTAGGGTACCACAAGCCTAATTTTAGTTGCCCTTTTAGATACTTGAAAATCTTTTTGACTGCATTCAGATGAGAAGTCAGTGGCGTAACTTGATGTCTGGAACAAGCACTAACTGCAAACATTATGTCAGGTCTTGAAGCTGTGAGATACATAAGTGAATCAATCATGGATCTATACAAATGTACATTAACTGGAGGATCAGATATTTCATCTTTCAATTTGGTCTTTGCAGCTTCATAGGGTGTTGTTGCAGTTCTTACAGATTCCATGTCAAACTTTGTAAGCTTGTCTTTAACATACCTGTCTTGGCTGATAAAAATACCATTAGGCAACTGTTTCACCTGTAGACCTAAGAAGAAATTCATCTCTCCCATAGCACTTATTTCAAATTCTCCTTGCATCAACACCTCAAATTCTTCACACCAGGTGTTAGCCTCAATTTATTGAGTCGAACAAGGAAGCTCGGTCACTCTACGATGGAGCTTCGGTCTTTAATTAGTTACCCTGGAATCTTTCTTGATGAATTAGTGCATTGTCAATAGTGAGGTGGTAGCTGGGGGGGGCACTCTTCTTAATTGTGTTGTAACAGAAAAAGCAGACAAATCTTAGCATACCAGGCTCTAGTGCTTGATGAAGTCCATACAAATTCTTTAACCACTCTGTACACAGCTTTGGGTAGTAAGGATCTTCAAAGCCTTTAGGCTGATGACATACACTTCTTTCTTCAATTTCTCCATAGAGAAGAGGCACTCTTAACACCATCGATATACCCAGAAAGCCCATATAAAAGCAAAAGGCCAAGAACAGTCATATGCCTCTAATTCTGGCCACTGGTGCAAATACCTCATCCATATGAAGAGGGTATTTTGCACAGTGGCCAGAATAGAGGCAATCAGACTGTTTTTGGCTTTTGCTTCTTATATGGGCTTTCTGGTATATCAAATGGATGTTAAGAGTGCCTTTCTCTATGGAAAATTGAAAAAAGTGATATGTCACTCAGCCTAAAGGCTTTGAAGATCCGTACTTCCCCAAAAGCATTTGTACAATGTGGTTAAAGCTTTAGAATGGACTTCACAAGCACCTAAGAGCCTGGTATGCAAGATTGTCAGCTTTTCTGTTACAACACAATTACAGAAGAGGTACTATTGACAAGACACTGTTCATCAAGAAAGATTCCAGGGATATACTTTTGGTACAGGTTTATGTGGATGACATCATTTTTGGGTCAACCAATAAAGCCTGGTGTGAAGAATTTGAGGTGTTGATGAAAGGAGAATTTGAAATGAGTGTGCTATGGAGAGATGAAGATTTCTTACAAGTTCTACAGGTTAACCAGTTTCCTGTGATGGTATTTTTTATCAGCCAAGACAAGTATGTTAAAGACATGCTTACAAAGTTTGACATGGAATCTGTAAGAACTGCAACAACACCCTATGAAGCTGCTAAGACCAAATTGAAAGATGAAACTGATCCTCCAGTTAATGTACATTTGTACAGATCCATGATTGGTTCACTTATGTATCTCACAGCTTCAAGACCTGACATAATGTTTGCAGTTAGTGCTTGTTCCAGACATCAAGTTACTCCACTGACTTCTCATCTGAATGCAGTCAAGAAGATCTTCAAGTATCTAAAAGGGCAACCAAAATTAGGCTTATGGTACCCTAAAGATACTCCTTTTCAGTTGGAAGCCTACAGTGACAGTGATTATGCTGGTTCTCGATTGTTATAGGAAAATCCACTACATGTGGATTTGTTCAATTTCTGGGCAGAAGGTTAATTTCATGGCAGTGCAAGAAGCAGACTATTGTGGCTACTTCTTCAACAGAAGCCGAGTATGTTGCTGCTGCTAGCTGCTGTGGACAGGTACTCTGGATTCAGAACCAGTTGCTGGATTATGGATTCAACTTCATGAATACCAAAATCTTCATAGACAACACAGAGCATCAATATGCATGTGGAAGAACCCAATCTTTCATCAAGGACCAAGCATATAAGATTAAGGCATCACTTTATAAGAGATGCCAATGATAAGAACTTAGATACAGGTGCAGAAGATTCACACAGATGATAATGTTAGGTTGAGTTTTACAGACATAAGGCATTTAGATGTGATCCGAAGATTTGAGTATTCTGCGTGGTACCATATTGGGATGGTGAATCCCTCTTTCCGTGAATTAGGTGGAGGAAATAAGCCTAGGGGCGGCTTTGTATGTATGTAGTATACTTGTATAATCTAACCTTTCTTGCAGGTGGATATGGTTTTTTGTGGTATATGAGATTTTCTTGTGAATGCATGTAGTCGATACTGCTGCTAGATGTACCATTCTTCCTGCTGACAGGCTGGTCTCTGCTGGTAGTACTATGATTCAGCTGCATACTTCTACTGGGTGGATTCATTACTGCTAATAGGGAGTGTGTTCCTGCTGGTTTTGCACGGTTTCTGCTGTTGGTTGGACTCTAACTGCTGAGCTGAAAACATTCATGCTGCTGGAAATTGTTTTAAGCTGTCAATACATCTATTTATGCTGCTGAACTTGGTTTGTGCTGTAGTATCAATTTCTGCATGGCTGAATTATTTCGTGCTGGTTGTGACGTTGTTTCTGCTGTCTCAACTTAGTTTCTGCTGTGCTCAGTTTGATATTGCTGGTTGGTTGGTCTCTGCCACTAGTCACTTAGTTTCTGCGGTAAGGTCCTCCAATCCATGCCTGGTTAACAATGTATCAGTTAATGAATAGTTTGTGCTCGCTCATATATTAATTCTGCGTGCTTGCCTTGTTTCTTTCGTTCTGCTGGTTTAAAGTGGTTTCTGATGGTTGACTTTTATACCTGCTAAGTCCTTAAAAAAGGAAGTTGAATTGTTTTCGTTTATAAAAAATCTAAGAAATAAATGGAGATTGGCGGTTACCACTTGCCTATAACATGTGGGCGTGACCAGTTGCTTTATCACTTAAATATTTCAACTTACGAGGTTAAACATTTAACCAATCAAATTAAAAGGGTTATCTTTCATAAATTGGGCAGAAATTAACCCTAATTAACGCAAAGATCAAATTTCATCTTTCCCACACATACACCAAAATCATTTGCCTCTGTATACTCTGTATCTTCAACCTAAATTCAATCATCACCAATGGCGGCACTCAAGTACAAAGATGATCACAACAAGAACACATATTTGTGAATTGAAAGAGGCAGCGATGGACTTCACAGATATCCTCAATTATTTGGACCAATCTCCGTTAAGGTACGCTTTGACTCATGACCCTCCGGTCGTGTTTGACTCATTGGTCAAACAATTTTGGGCAACAGCTTGATGTTCGCCGCCCAAATGCTGCGGGTCCACATGACCTAGTTCCACAATTGACGGCCGTGAGGTGGTCGTGACTTGATTCTCTTATTATGGACTCCGTTACAATTAGAAGAAAAAAAGCCGATGGCATTTTTGACATGCCCAATAATGATATTGACCTGAGGGTATTAGGATATTGGGTATCCCTGACTGATGGACTCTTACTGTTTCTTAAGAACCAATTACTCCTCAATGGAGAATTTCTGGTGCACACCATTATGCACTGTCTGAGTGCTAAGTCTTGGAAGTTGGATCAATTTCCGAGTTTGTCCCATTGCCACAGCCCTTATTTGTTTGTCGACCTGGTAGGGTACTATAAATTCTCTCGATTTATTATAGATGGGAAGATTAGAATCTTAAGGCTACAAAGCAATAAATTTATAATGTACCCACGGTTTTTAACAAAATTGATTGTGGCATTAGAGACATGCTGACCAACCCTCTAGACCAACATTTGACTTTACTAAGGAAAATGTGTTTGCCCAATAGGAAAATTTAAATGGGATGGTCGCCAACCCTTTGACAACCCCCATGCTTGCCATTGCTGCTGCTGGCAATGATGCTGCTGGTGGTGATGATGCGCAAAGAGGATAAAGCTAGCGCCAATTAGAAGCTGCGGTAGTGCAAGCTGAGTCACACCTTGTACCTCCCTCTCCACAGGTTTCCCCCTGTTAGGGAACCCCACAACCGGCGAGGGCATTGCCTGTATCTGAGAGACCACCCTCTCCTTCACCTACCATTCCTGAGACAGAATGGGTTTTCCCTAACCCTGTCTCACCTTTACATGACTGGAGACCATGGCCTTATGTTCCTGTACATTCTCCCATTAGGGATCCTACTCCTGAGCCTGAGTCTCCACCTACCCCGCCAGCTCAGACCTTTATTTTTGAGGAGCCATTAGTGTTTGGCCCTGAACCTAGACCAGCTGGGTATGTGGACCCTGATGTTATTGAACCAATTATTTTGGCCCACAGCCCAGACCCCATGGTTATGTTGACCCTGACTTTGTGGAACCCGTCCATTATCTTTGGTCCGCTAACCAAGGCGGACAACTATCTTGAGCCCGATGACCTTGAGTAATAACATTCCACATGAAAGATACACCCACTTCATGGTGGATTCCATGTGGAGTCACCTGTTCGGCCCGATGATGCTCCTACACCAACAGCCGATGCTGCTGGTAGGGCAGAGGACCCTGCTCTACTAACTGGTTTATCTGCAAAGCTTGACAGGTGTATGGGACGTATTGACTCCTTGGAAACTGAGCTGGGAAAGTCGAAGAAAATTATGAGGGGTGCTATTTTGACTCTTGTCTCTAGAGTCAAGAAGTTGGAGAAAACGGTTAAACAGTTGAGGGAAACACGGTTGGTGGTTGAGGCCTCAGCAGCGAAGGGGGATGTGGATATTCAGGATGATCTTGACCTCGATGGATTATCCCGTATGGCATCTACCACTCTAGGTCATGATCAACCGCTATTTCCTTCTGAGTGATGGTGGAGGATACGAGATAGAGGAGGAGGTTCCCTAAAGGCGTAAGCGGTCTGCTTATCGACTGCCAGGACATACTATTTCCACTCCCGCCATTGAGCAATTTCAAGCTAATCTTTACCCTGTCTGGTGTTCTTCCTCACACAGCGAGTCCCTGAACCTGCTGGTCCTTACTGATTACTAGTCTGATAAGGGAAAGGTTCCTTAAGCCTGAGTTTGGATTATACCTGCTGAGTTTCTTGCAGAGGATGCACAAGCCAGGAAATGCTTCGAAGAAGAACAGGCTAGTGAACGTTTGGTTCAACGGTTACGGGCTAAGGATTTGGCTCAGGAAGACTTGCCAAATGTTTGGAAGAGCGCGCAAAGGAATTAGACGTATCACTGATGCTGGTTTTTATGACAGAAACAGACTGGTTGAACTTGATGATGCAAGTTGGTTCTAATCCTGCATTGGCAAGAGAGTTGTTGGGAGCTGATGTAAACAAGGAGAACTTTATCGAGCGCATGAATGCTGTTAAGGAAAAGAAGTAAGCTAAGCCTTGGCAGATTTACGTTATCGAGCACATCACGGTAAGCCGATGGAGAAAGAAAGTCCTGAGGTCACAACAAGATGATGCGCAACATGGTTAGAATCAATGGTGTGGCGTCATAATGTGTACCATCCGATGAAAGGACGTCAAGGCTTGAATAAACAACAGTTGATTGAAGAGTACGATTTAATTTGCAGACGCCTTGAAATAGGAATTAGCTTGTTGAGTGCTCAGTACAACCTTTTTCGACCCAAGCCTGCCATTACTGAGCCTCCTTCTAAGAGACAAAGGGTTGAACGTGTTTCTTCACAGCCAGCTAGTGTTCCTGCTGCTACAACTCTACCTGCTGATGATCCTGATTCTGCTGGTGGTGGTAGTTCTAATCCTGCTGGTTCAGCTACTCCTATGGCTGGCTCTGCTGCTTCCAATACTGCTGGTGGTGCATTTGGTGCTACAGTTACTGACTTTACTGTCACCACTACAGCAGCTATGGATTCTGCTGGTTCACGCCGTAAGATTGGAGTTTCACCGTTTGCAGATTCTGCTGCTGGTCCTTCACCTTTCCTCTCATCCATTGCAGGTGGACCTTCACCGTCCAATGTATCTACTGATCAAATACCAATTGCTGTCCTGTTTGAATCCACATCAGGGGATATTAATGAGTTTTTCCTTTGTGGGATATTATTTTTCTTGTGATTGCATGTAGTCAATACTGCTGCTAGTTGTACATTATTCCCGCTGACAGGTTGGTTTCTGCTGGTTGTACTATGATTCTGCTGGTAGTTATCCTTCCTGCTGGACGGTTGGTTTCTGCTGGTTGTACTATGATTCTGCTGGTAGTTATCCTTCCTGCTGGATGCTTTGTTTCTACTGGTAGTTATGGATTAAACATCTTGGGGTGAGAAGTGATGATTTCCTATGGGATAAACCTGTTGAGGACTTTTTCAGTTCTGAGAGTGAGAGTGATGATGACATGGAGAATTATATTCCCCCTCTTCCATATGGTGAATTTAAAGATTGGGAGATAGTGAGTTGTCCGCCTGGTAACAATTATATTCATGTTTATTATCAGGAGAATAGGCGGCGAAAGTACTTTACCTACTTGAAAGAGTTGCTACCTCATGTTTATCGTGAGGATCTCCTTCTTTTGCGTCGACGGATGAATAGGTACTTTCGGTTAAACCCAGAAGTAGATGTTGGTTTAGAACTCTGGAGGGATGTGAATATGTTGTGTCAGTCACTTCATCCTGATGACGTGGAAGACTTTTGGCGTACACAAGATGAATGGATTGTGAGTAGCTGGAAGTTGTATCCTAAGAGTTCTGTTCATGTCCTGGATTTGACGAATGGGAAGACTGTGTATATGTTTGTGGACAAGTTCTATCCTATCCGGGCAACACTGCTTGAACGTATGTTACGCCACAGGCTCACAGTTCCACCCTCGTATTGTCGGGATGTTGTTGTTGCTGGGAATATCATTCAGACGGTCCAGGCTGGCTTAAGGCAAGCATATGAGTGTATTGCATCTGCTCCTATGTAAGTTGTTTCTGAGTTAGTGTTTGTAGTTACTTCAATAGTTTAGTTAGTTTGTTTAAAAAAAAACATATGTACTCTTAGATAGTTTTATATATTAGTTTCTTTTGACAAAATAGCATTTAACATCCTTAGATTTAGATACATCCTTGTAATAGTATAGTGTTGTAAAGATATGGTGTTGTATAACTTTGGTGTTAGTGCTTGCACTGCACGACAAATGGTTTTCAGCTCACCATGGCTAACAGCCAAGAAAGAGTCTGGCTCACCATTGCAAACGGCTTTGGTGTGTAACTCAAATCCGTTGATGGTTGCCAGGTTACCAAAAACTGGATGGTATTCATTTTCCATGTTCCTGTTGGGATGAAAAATGGCTAGTCCAAGAGGGTACGGCTCTTGGTAAAGACTTTCTCAAATCCGTTGATAGTTGACAATTTACTAAAAATTGTATGGTTATCGACTCACCATATTACTCTGTGTATGAAGAGTTGGCTAGTCCTGAGCAAACGGCTACAGGTAAAGACATGTTAAATCCGTTGTATGGCTGTGACGGTTTGCCAAAAACTGTTAGGGTATTCCAATTCACCCTTGATTCACGTTCTGAGAAATTGGACTGGTTTTTGTTACACCAGGGTGTTTGTTTTCACCAAAGTATCAACTAGCCCAAGAGTAAGTAGCTACTTGGTAAAGGCTTATCAAATCTACTTATGTTGCTACAAAGACTGGAAGCTGCTATTCTTTGATGTTGCTACCTCATTTGATTCTGTTGTTCATCGAGTTCATGCTGTTTCATTTGATGCTGTTGTTTTGGATATTGCTTCTACGGTTTCTGCTGCTTGTATTGTTGTTGCTGGTTACATTGTATCTGCTGGTATTTGTCATGCTGCTGGTTCGTTTGTTCTTGCTGTCTTCATCTATATTTGCTGGAGTCAAAACCAAGTTTAGGGGAGAATTGTTGGGAATTATTTAAAACGACCAAGTGTCGTTTCTGCTGATAGAGATGTTCGTTTCTGCTGATAGTAAGTGGTTTCTGCTGGGCAGTTCCAAGTTGAGTTCCTGCTGTTTTTGTTCCTGCTGGTAATGTTTTCATTTCTGCTGGACAGTTATAGCGAATTGGTGACCTTAGTTATAGACGTAATTATGTAGTTGTATTGTTACTATTTCTAGAGTCATCTCATAAAGATAGGAATGAGATAAATTAGGAAGAGATTGATGTATATCTCTTACGCAATTTTAGGAATCTTGTTTAGCAATTTAGGGTTTCTTCTCTATAAAAGAAACCTTTAGCATTAGGGTTTGAGACCGATTTACATATCACAAAACAGTTTATTATCAATAGAAAAGATCCATAGAGGATCATTGTTTATATTTATTATTCTTTATATTACATTGTTTAATTTCCGCATAAACGATTAATAGAGTCTCTCACGTATTTACTTGTGATTACATAAGTACTATACAATCTCGAAGGCTAGAAGATCTATCTAGTTACAGATCCTATCAACTAGTCTTGGACACTGCGTGTCACGCATGGGTTATTTATATAAACTAGAAATAGTTTACTTTTTCTCTTTAGTATAAATACCCCTCATGGCTCTCCATGAGGGGTGTTGGTGAAATCATTTGTATTTTTCTCATTCATAAGCTAATAAACCTATATTTCATCTACCCTCTCTTTACTTTCTCTCACTAAAACCATGTCTTATCTTTTATGGTTTGATCAATCCCGACCCCCTGAATAGGTGAATAATCAGTCCTACAATTACAAGAACGACGTGGAACTAGAATATCATGTTGATCAACTCAAAGCAGCAGTGGTATCTGAAGCTCAATGGAACAACGATGAAGGAGATGTGTCCAAACCAAGATCATTTGAACGTCACATGTCAAAAAGCTCTAAACCTCATCCTAGCTTTTACAACAATGACTTCTATTACGTAGTATAACTTAGCACTAAAGAGAAGTATACTACATCTCTCACCAAACATTATGCTGCAAGGTACCACATCCAAGGTATAGAAGATACGGCTTCTTACATATGGAGTAAAGATGTTCATCATTATCTGATTGAAGCCCTGAATGGAATTCATCACTAGGAAGACGTTAGACAAGACTTCTCCAAGGCAGAAATCAATAACCGAACATCGGGAAATGTTTACTCTAATAAGAAAATCATCTCAGTTGTAAGAGTTGCGGTTAAAAGAAAATGAGGTTATAGATTCTTGTCATCAATTGTGGCAAGGAGATCAAACAAACAGGAGTACACTTATAGTTATGCAGATCTACCTAGACTCAACCTCAATGACATAGAAGACATGTATCTACTTAAAGTCTAAGACAAGACTCATCATCTCCCTTCAGAAGATGAGAGGGACTTCAACAATGCACTTTTACTCTTTATCCGAAGAACAGTAATCAAGAACAGAGTTGAAGATTTGCAGTTGGGAGTAGAGAGCTACCAGAGAACCATCAACCTTACCAAACCCAAGCTTTAAAGATACCGTACACAATGACTGGAACAGAAAAGGGAGTCGTATACCTTAATAGATACAACCGCCAATCTCTGATGAAGCTTAATGAAGTTCATAAATTCTGTGATGGCACTCTAACAAAGATTCAAGAAAATCTGATTAATATGCTAACCAAGAACAAGCTGGGTCAAAGTAATGAAAGGTTGAAAGGACGTGACTAAAATGACAAGGATGTCAAGAGATCTAAAGAGATGGTGGACAAGATTGATCAAGTCAAGAAGCGTAAAGAGCAGCTACATCGCTTGGAAGAGTATGTTCGTGGACGTCCCAAGACTATTAATCCCCGTGTTTTTGTAAGGCCTATGTAACAGCCCCTTAGGGGTAGATTGTTAGAAACACAGAAAGTGTTAGTTACAAATGTTATTTATCTAGTTTATATTGTTTAGGGATTAATTAGTGCAATTAGGGAAGGACTAAAGTACAATATGTAATATCCTTTAATTGCTTCGTAGTCCCTCCTTCCTTACTATAACAGGAGGGCTAAGGAAGGGTTAAGAGATGGTGATTTTCTCCTTCTTAATCTAATATTCTCTTATTTTCTCTCCTCTTCCTCTCATCATCACCCACACACCTCTCATCTCTCTCTCTAAAACTATAGTGTGTAGCATATGTTGTGATATTCATCAACTAGATATTAAATATATGAAAAAGTATATACATGTTTAACATTTAGGGTTTAGGGGTTTAGGCTACTAAACCGGGTCGATAAAAATACCGGGTTTTAAAACATTGTATAAAACTACTAGACGTGACACAACAAATAACCTTTTTTAAAAAAAAATTGAGTTAAACTGTTAGTTGTCATTACTTGTATATTATCTGTCTAAGTGGTATACTAGTTGTATTAATGTTTGTAACACCCCCAAATTGGGTCGCAGCGGAATAAGGGTCCGGGGCGTGTTACTTCTCAGATCACTAGCACAAGATATATATTGAACGACAATTAAAAGTCGTTTTAAAACTGATACATTGGATTTAACAAAATGTTTACAAAAGCTCGAAGCTTCACTTGTTTACTTGTTATTATTACAAAGATTTCCAGCCCATAACAGATATACAAAATGTAATGCGACTAAATCTTTAATGCAGGACATCCAAAACATAACCACCAATGTATCCCTTTTGCACCCCGTGCCCTAATGATCTCCTGAAAAATATTGCATGTAAGTCGCATCAACATAAATGGTGAATTTATAGGTTTATGTAAATGTATAAGCAGGACCGCAAGACTTTCCCCGTGATAATGCAACAGATGCAGACATCACAAAATGTAATTACTGTTTTCTAGCTATGACTCCGAGCTCGACATAATTGAAATCAATATATAATATTGCCTACATTGGACCGTGACGATGTTCAACCCGTAACATACAAAAATCGACATGATACTCGTTCGTTTTCCTGTGATAGGTAGTCACCGAACGGGAGGTCAATCCCAAGTGATCTATTATAATTCAATCGCGCTCTCATTCCAAGTAAATTGAACAGTTCATGTTCATGGGCTAGTGGGTTATTGCTATTAGGCAAAACGTATCTTGATAAAATGTACACTTGCGTCCATTTGTAAAAACTTGCATATGTTTCTCACACCAAAAACTTGTAAATCTATAATTGTAATACATCAGGGGCTATGAATCACCTGTTTGAGTAATTTGATAATTAAATATCCCAAATAAAAAAACGTGTCACGCATAACGCCGAATGATCCTAGTTAATATAGTGTCGAATCAGTATTCATGTACGTTGTCTAACAACCTACCATTTTATTATTCCTTATATAGTTATCATCGTTCCATCTTTTTTTCTTTTGTTTTTTGTTTTACTTAGTTCGGGATATCATAATTTAAGAGGTCATGACATGACGTACGAGTGCTAGGTCACTTTAAATCGTAAACTCCAATGCCCGTCAATACGCATCGGAAAAGGCTCTTTATGAAATTCCAGTAATTAGCACTTGATAACTATTAAACACATATATTTCTATATAGCTATATCACTTATAATCGTTTAAGTGAAATAGTATTTATAAAAGTAAAAACGTTTATAATTACGCCTTTAGCAAAAATGACATAACTTTGTCGTTTTAAGTCTGTTTCTCGCGTTTCTTACGCCCACGCTTTCGTATTAAGACGAGTGATCATAAAATCACATTTTTAGGTTTTCAAGATTCTGTTGTGAATAGTGTTTTTACTGTTCATTACAGATTACAACTTATTAACGCAAAACCCGTAAATGTCGTATCGTATTCGTTATAGCTCTGTTTTTAGTGATTCTTTCAAACATGTTCTCGTAATTGAAAGTTTTATCAGATAATTGAGTTTACAAGTTTAAGTTTCTGACATGATACGTAATTTTTATAAAATTTGTTTTATAAAGTATTTAGCGTCGTAAACTCGGTAACTAGCGTATCTTCTTCGTTATAAATCGGATTTTCGAGTTTCTTATCATTTTGGAATCCTCATGAGATGTACTATCTTTATAAAACATAATATGGGTGCTTTCAAAATCGAACCAAAACAGAAAGTTTGAGGTTTTGTGATTTAGACATGTTTTAAGCATGATTTTTGTACCATTTAGATTCAACACTTAGTTACAACTACTTTACAACAATTATATCTTATGTCTTACATATATTAAATTCATTAGTTCATACTTTGCTCATGTGAGTCCAAGATAACAAGATTAACATGTTATTTTACCATTTTCACTTGTAATTTATTAAGTAAATCTTTTAAAACCCTAATTTGTTCATAAACATGTTATACTTAACCAAGTGTGTACAAGAGTTATACTACCATTCTAACATCATATTAACATTCATATAACATATAAATAAGTGTACAAAATAATGATCATATGTAAAAATCTATTTCACATATTCAAAAGTACCCTAGATGGTGATTTAACTAAGTATAACATATGAACACATAAAATCTTAGTTATGAAATGATTAAGCTTTATATATAACCTTGCTTGGATGAGTAGAGAAGAGAATAACAATCACACCCTTGTGATTAACAACCTTGGCTTGAAAATATAAGGTGAAAACCCTAATTTTCCCAAGTAAACCCTTTCTTCCTTTTCTTGATTCCTTCCTTGCAAATGGTTAACCAACTCTTGAAACCTTCTTAGAATACCTTAGATATGATGTGTGTATGCTTGTATAATGATAGAAAATCAAGCAATGGATTGTGTATAGAGTGTGTTTGATGCCGTGGGTTATGAGAGAAAGAGGAAGAGAGTTTTTGTGATTTTTGGTTAAGTGTTTATGAAAGTAAGAGTGAGTGCATGCTATTTATAGTGAAAATATCTAATTAACCTAACCATGATCACTTTCTAACCCTTGCACAAGAGCCCCTAGGTTAATTAGTCAAGTGGTTCATGGTGTAAGAGTTGGTTCCCTATGATCTTTCTTAACCTTGATATTTTGAGCAAGTTGATATTTCTTGGTCCTATCCTTGAAAATTCGGCCACATAGGCTCCCATGTGATGTTATATTGATTATTTTGGGTATTGGGTATAATCGTGGGTATTCGTTTAAGCGTAGTTAGGTTTTGGTGCTTTCGGGAATGCCGAAACGCGTTTTATCGCGAAACGTAAGCATTTTACGTAGCCAATAAAAATAAGATGAACAAAGTTATTAATTATCCTCATAATAATCATATAACACTTGCTTGATGTAAACATTTAATTGTTTAATGCCCGTTTACGTTAACTGATCATTTTTAGCTTACGCGATTTAACGTAACGATTTCCATTAAAAACGAACGCGTACAATACTAAAAATAAATGGTGACTTTATTAACGTCGTACATTGTCCTAAAACACGGGGTGTTATAGTATTCATCAAACATAGGTTGGAACAAACGATCCTAATAATCTCTAGGCGATGGATTATAAGGTTGTTGAGTAATAGGGTTTGAAACGAGTCTTGAACTGGATGTTACAGGAGTCATAAATTGAAGCCCTGGTCCTGAACTGAGTTGTTCAGAAGCCACTGCCATCAGCTCATCAAAATCTACATGGATAGTTTCAATGATTTTTTAGGTACTTCGGTTGTAGATATGATAAGCTTTCTTCTTGGGTGCATATCCAATGAAAATGCCTATATCAGCTTTAGCTTAAAGTTTGCCCAAATCCTCACTATCATTGTTTAGATAGCAAAGTGCACCAAAGACATGAAGGTAAGATAGATATGGTTTTTTGTCATGTAAGAGCTCATAAGGAGTTTTTCCATGGCGACGCCATATAATGGATCAGTTTTGGGTTTAACATGTGGTAGCGACTGCCTCGGCCCATAGAAATAAAGGAGCTTTGCGTAGATTAACATTGTTCGAGCGGCTTCAACAAGAGTACGATTTTGCCTTTCAATGACACCAATTTGTTATGGAGTGCGCGCAACTGATGTTTCATGAGAGATATTGTCACACCCCGTCATAGGCGGAAACACAGGAATGCAACATAATGATCAATCATAACCCAAGATACAAAATAGAGAAATCTAAAATGCATAACTGATAAGTGTCATGATGACCATCAACCTCAAAACAACCTTGAGTGATGTCCTATCCAAGAACACATCACATAGTCGCCTATTTATTTCAATCATAAGCCCACACAGAGGTCCATACAATCTTAAACCTCAATCCTCAAGAAACCAAAATCCAAAACATTCATCAAATGCAAGACTTCTCAACAAGATTCCTACGAGATTCTCTAAAAGTCTGCTACATGCACCACAACCTTAACGATCATTAATTTCACCTGAAAATGATACTCGAAAACGTTAACAAGAATGTTGTTAAGCTCATAGGTTTGACCTTAAACCCAGTTGTTGTGCAAGTCAATTAAACAACGGATAATAGTGCTATATGACAGTGAATATATAGAGCAAACTATACCAGAATTTGCATCACGCTATCATGTACCATGCCTAGCATCCCCGCTAGTCACATCCAACAGTGGACAATAGTGCTATATGACAGTGAATATATGCAAACAACCCATGACTTAGCATCCCCGCTAATCATGTACCATGACCTACTATCCCCGCTAGTCACAACTAGCATATCCCAATGCTCTTGGAGTTGCAACCCTGATATGTCACTTACGCACCTAAAGGGCCTACCAGCTGGAGCACTATATTAGGGCAGAACCACATCCCTTGCCACGCCAAACTCAGTACATGCAAGTAAAATCAAAATACATATATTCACATAGCAGTCATAAGCACATAAATTGTCCAAAAAACAAAACCACATTTCACACAGTTCAAAAAAACAGTTCAAAACACATTTGAGTATCATTTTCCCCCAACAAAAAATATTTGAAAAGTGGGGCTACGAGAACTCATCTCAAGCAAGTATTTAGAAACCAAATCTCAATCAGACAAGCAAATGCAACGACGTCCGGACACGACCTAGTACAGTTAATGTCCCATTTTAATCATTCATTTCCAAAACAGTTTTTAGATTTGATGCATAGAGGTTAGACGCATATTGTACGATTACCTTTAACTTTTTAATGGTGTGATGGTTGATGACTTAACTCCAAAAGATACAATATTAAACCTATATCTTAGTACAATATACTTATACTATTTAAGTAAAATAGTTAAATAATATAAGTAAATTCTTATAGTGAATACTTATAAATATACTTCAATATGTCAATTCGACACACTTCCAAAATATACCATTTATACTATACACAATAAAACGTTTATTTATGTTAAATATTTTAGAAAAGTTTTGAGAAAAATTATATTTTTCGTCTTTTAGTCGATGTATTAAAATAATAAAATAATAATATTTTATTATTAAATCATTGTTAGGAACAAGAAAAGTCTCGGTTACTTCCAATATTAACTAGTCAAAGCCTGTAGTTAGTCAATGTTTAGATTATAAGCTAATATGGCCCAAAGGCCCATGGAAAGCCTTACAAGGCCCATGGCCGGCCACCCTTGGACTATAAATACACCTCTCTATGCCTTGGAGAGGTGGTTGGTTGGTTGTATATTTCATTTCATATAATGCATTTCATGTTTCATTACTTTCTCTTAACAAGAAAAAATACATCCTTCCTCTCTCCAACCCACTTGTCTCTCTCCTCCACTCTAGTTTATCTAGGTTCCATGATATCAAAGAATTAATTGTATTGCTACAAATTGGTAATCTATAGCCATGGATTGACTTATGCTTAGTTACTTTTGTGTTTGTTTTTTTATTTTTGTATTTTAGGAGTTCAATTTTCGTAAACCACCTTACTCTTTTCTTGTGGTATTTCAAAGCCTCTTTGGTAACACTAAAAGATCATTTTACCTAGGTAAAGGTTCATTTACCTAGGTAAAGTTGATCTAGTATCTTTGGATATAGGTGTATTTTCTTTGGATCAAAGAAAATCTAATTTTTGTTCATCTTTTGTTTTCAAAAAACCTTATAAAGTACAAATCTTGATTTTGAAATTTTTGGCTTGAAAACCAAAAAGTTGTCATTTTAAGGTACCTATAGGTTTAAGAATATTAGTTGTACAAGAAATTCTGGGAAAAAATAATCAAAAAGGTGTCTTTTTGTGTATTAAAGATTTTGAGTTTCGTCTCTGTGTTGCATGAATTCGCAGTTTCTAGCTCTATCCGAATTTGCAATTTTTTTGTTCCCGAATTCGCAGATTTTTAATGGTACCCGAATTAGCAGATTTTTAGTTCTATCCAAATTGGTAATCTTTGTTGTATCTGAATTCGCAGTCTGAGGTTTAATCTGAATTAGCAGTTTCTAGTTGTTTCCGAATTAGCAATTCTCTTAAGGACCCGAATTCGCAGTTTTCATAAAGACCCGAATTTGCAATTTTTAATAAGCACCCGAATTTGCAATTTTTCTTAAGGACGCGAATTTGCAGTTTCTCTTAAGGGCACGAATTTGCAGTTTTTCTTAAGGACACGAATTTGTAGTTCTTTCTTAAGGACACGAATTTGTAGTTTTCAGTAGAACCCGAATTCGCAATTGGCTTAATCAACCAAATTTGCAACTCATTGTGGAACACTCACTTGATTTTCCGGTTTTGTCATGAATTGTAAATCCCGGATGTTTTCAGACTTATAAAACACATAAAAGACAACACCCTCAAACACAATTACTTTCTATCATCGCTCGATCGATCAATAATCTTTTTGATACACTTCATCAATGACGAACCTTGCTGAATAATGAACTTCTTTAGGTGGTAGACAACAACCAACGCTGGTTGAAAAACACTTGTATGATCGTGGAAAAGCAAGATGGACTTTATATGCTGAATAAACCTCATGGTTAGAATTGATTCTTGCTTTTGTTGAAAAGGTTCACTTGTTTGGCAACAATTACAGTGGGATGGTTGTAACGAGACCAAGGAATTATATAAATTTAACTCTCGCAAAAAACCATTCCAGTGATTGTGACTCAAAGAATAAAATATTTACAAGGCCTTCTAATGAAAATTTATGCTCTTGTTAGTCACATCGTGTAGCCAAAGGATATTTGGGAGAAATCAAATGGCTCATGCAAGGCAACATCGTTAACGAAGCCAGAACGTGATATGTAAGCACTGTATGGTGAAATTTGATAAGTTTATATAACAAAGAATGAAAGGAAAGGCCGAGAAAGGTATAAGATATTTTCCAGTGTCATTACAAGTAGTACTCTTATGATTCCCACTGGCTACTCAATGATTTGAATTATTTACAAGATGCCATCTAGAGCAATATCAAGTCAATACATGTTTTCTGAATACTCTTCATGCTGAAGGGAGCAAAGTCTTGTTACTGATGTAAGTTGGTAAAGATTTGCATACTTACAATGTAGATCAGAGTCATGCTCACTTGGAACAACATGAAACGACGACAAATGAAGTTGATATGCATGGACCGCAACTCCGATCCTCTTGCTTTAGTTGCATCTCACCAAATGACACAGTCTCCTTATCAATCTCATCAGCACTCTTACCAAAACTCTCAACATCAACAATTTGTCTCACCTTATCAATCTTCACAGTATGGATCATCCTTTTTACTCACAATATATACTCAATCAATCTATCTCCAAAACCTATTTAATCACTTATCCCCACCCCCCCCCCCCACCCCATCCACAACATATATCAAACCTCAGTTCACCACAACGTTTACTCTCCATCATCATCCATTCCTCAAATAGAATACTCTCTCACAGTCAACCAACAATCTAAATTTCCCCAATTAGGATTCCGGGTTCTCTAACTATTCTAGTATTCAAGCACAGGTGATGATCCAATTGATGCCATCAATCATGTAATGTCATTCTTGTCTGCTGTAGTCACTTCCCGCTATCCTACTACCAATAACCAGCTAAGGAACTCGTCCAACCCAAGGCAACAAGCCACCATTAATGATGGAAGATTAATGTATTAAACCAATTCAGGAGGGGATACAAAATTTCTTATGCTGGCGGGTACTACAAGAAGCTTTCACTCCAGAGGCAAGTGGTAATAACTCGGGGGAAACAAAGGAGTTGTTACATGTTACAATTGCAAAGGCGGAAGGACATGTCCAAAACACATGCACCAAAATAAGGAGGAAACGAGATATTCATGGTTTAAAGACAAGTGTTGCTTGTACAAAGCTTAAGAAAGTGGCTTAAATATCTTCAGAGGAGGACTAGCATTATAGACAGATCCAGGAATCCCAAGCAAGTGGACAAATTCTACATGAGGAGGAACTTGCATTTTTGGCAGATCCAGGAATTCCAGAAGCTCAAGCCACTCAGATTGTCATCACTCACAATGCTGCTTATCAAGCTGATGATCTGGATGCATATGACTCTGACAATGATGAACTCAATTCTGCCAAAGTTGCTCTCATGGTGAATTTATCTCATTATGGATCAGATGCTCTTTCTAAGGTACACAATCATGATAATGTAAATAATAATATGTTTAATCAAGTTGTACAGGCGATGCCGTTTGCTGAACAGTCGAATGTTGTGAACCATTCAGAGTCTGAAATAACCAGTGATAGCAATATCATTCCTTATTCTCAGTATCTGATTGAATCACAACAGCCAGCCGATTAGAATTCTAACTCTTCTACACAACAAGATGCACTGATATTATCTGTGATTGAACAACTGAGAACGCAAGTTGCTAATTATACCAAGATAAATCTGGAAAATAAAAAGTGTTGAATGAAGGACAAAATGTTGATTTAAGGAGTAATGATAACGTTTTAGATTCATGTGCACAGTCTGTAGAGATTGATCATCTTAAACAAACTCTTTCTGAACATTTAAAAGAAAAAGAATCTTTAATGCAAACAGTTTCTCTTCTCAAAGATGATTTTAAGAAAGAATAATCTAGGAACATAGATAGAGAGATTGCTTTAGAAAAGAGGATTAAACAACTTGATAATATTGTTTTTAAAAAAGATCAATCCGCATAAATTGTTTACATGTTGACGAAACCTTAGTTTTTCTATGATCATACCACTAAACACGATCTAGGTTTTCAAAATCCTTTCTATCTGAAGAAAGCTCAACAGTTGGAACCGAAGCTATATGTTGGTGATATTATTGAGAAAACTAATCCAATTGTAATTCCTGACTCTGAAGAGACCTTAATGCTTGCTGAAGAGAGTCGTTCAAAAATGCTTTTAAAACAAAAGGATCCTATAATGTTAGAAAATAAATTTAATACTACACCAGTCGATTATGCTGTTCTTAATCAACTTTCTCAAGATTTTGAAAAACGATTTGTTTTACAAACTGAATTATCTGCTGAACAAG
>BQNB010107519.1:5993-23154 GCA_026074375.1 Tanacetum coccineum | reverse complement strand
GGTGCATTGTATAGCCCAAAAGGCATGCGGCGATAGGCGAACGTTCCGTATGGTCAAGTAAAGGTTGTCTTTTCTTGGTCCTTCGGGTCTATGGGAATATGTAAATAACCCGAAAAGCCGTCAAGGAAACAATAGAATTGATTCCCTGCTAGTCTTTCGAGCATTTGGTCCATGAAGGGAAGTGGGAAATGGTCCTTTCGGGTAGCCTCATTCAACTTTCTATAGTTAATGCACACTCTCCACCCTGTGACTAATCGAGTCGGTATAAGATCATTTTCATCATTTTTGACGACGGTCATGCCACCCTTTTTCGGTACACAGTGCACCGGGCTTACCCATGAATTGTCAAAGATCGGATAAATTAATCCGGCGTCAAGAAGCTTTTCAACTTCATTTTTGATGACGTTATGGATTTTTGGATTTACCCGCCTTTGATGCTGAACTGTCGGTTCGTAGTCCTCTTCCATGAGAATTTTGTGGGTACAAAACTCTAGGTCGATACCCTTAATATCAGAAAGTTTCCAAGTGATGGCTCGCTTGTGGGACTTTAGAACCTCGATTAGAGCGGCCTTTTCCTCATTCTTCAATTCTTTTGCAATTATGACGGGTAACTTGTCATTACCTTCCAAAAATGCATATTCTAAATGAGGTGGCAAGTCCTTAAGTTCAACCTCAGGAGGCTCATTAACTGAAGATTTTTCATTGTTTGCTTCATAAATTTTAAGATCTTTTCGAGTTTCTGGAAAATAATTTCCTTGATTGGGAGGTGGTGGTGAAGGATCACTATTAAGAATTGCTTCGAGGAGAAGAATGTCCCCATCAGGTTCATAATATGTTGGATCAACTTCTGGTGAAGTTGGATCATCCTCTATAGCAAGAAAAGAGTTGGCTTCTTCGAAAAGGAGAAAATCACTGTCCCCGAATGGAGTTAAAGGCGGAGATAAAGTAGAGACAATTGGATCATAGTAAGGAGTGGGATTGCCACTCGAGATCACATTTGAGAAACCAAGAACTTCTTGAGAGTATTCTTCATAAGCCATATCAATGACGTCAATTCGGTTTGCCGTCATATGATTGTAATTAGCCGTGTATCTCGAAGTTTGGTCCAGATTAAATGTAATGGCCTCTCTGCCAACACGAAGGGTTATCTCACCTTCGTATACATCGATTAATGCATGACTGGTCTTTAAGAAACTCCTCCCGAGAATTAAAGGTACTCGGGGGTCTGGCTCAAAATCGACGACCATAAAATCTGCAGGAAATTGGAACTTTCCCACCGTTACATAGACGTCTTCAGTGATACCGATCAGTTCAGAGATCGAACGGTCCGCTAGCTTTAGCGTCATGCAAGTCAGGGTTAGTTCGGGAAGAGAGAGATTTTTCCATACAGAATATGGCATATGATTAATACTCGCGCCAAGATCGGCCAAGGCGTTGCATGTATTAATCCTAGAGAATTCACATGGAATAAGAAATCGGCCAGGGTCTCCAAGTTTTTTCGGTAACTTGTTTAGGATGACCGCTGAGCAATTCTCGTTCAATGGAGTTCTAGCCATTTCACTCAACTTTTCTTTGTTTCCGATTAAGGTTTTTAGAGTCGAGGCGAATTTTGGCATAAGCATCAAGGCATCCGTAAAGCTAATTTCGAAACTCAAATCTCTAAAGATTTCGTAGAATTTCTCAATTTGGTCGTTAGCTTTTTCACGACGTCTTTCATCATTTCTTCTTGAAGGAAATGGAATTGATGCTTTTTGGTTAGGCATCGGTGCACTAACGGGAACATTTTAGATTCAGAGATTGATTCATTATGACTGCAGGACAACCGGAGATTGAGGAACTCGTTCCGGTGCTTCCGTTATTAGTAGGAGGCATCGTGTCCTTTGTGACCTCGGTCTCACGTTCCACTACTTTAGGAGAAGAAGTAGTAGGAATCGTGGGTCCTTTGTAAGCAACACCACTTCGAGTGGTAATACCTTTCAAGTCCATCATACTCCTTCGGGTTAGTAACGGTGTTACTTGGGAGAGTTCCCGAAGTAGAGGCGGTATTGGAAGTGACAAATTTGGAAAGCCATGTCTGTGAGATTGGTCCAATTGTTTTTTGGACCTGTTTTGACCTTGAGTTTGCATGTTCATCATCACAACATCATTAGCCTTTACATAGGGTTGAAAATCTTCCTTTGATATACCTTGAATTTAAGGAGCTCGGGCTTGATAAGCGGAAGCTTGATAAGCAGGAGGTTAAACAACATAAGGTTGATAGATTTGACCTTGATAAACCGAGGGTTGGTAAGATAAAGCTTGATTGAAATTTCCCCGATTTTGGTTGTAACGGTTCTGATTGTTTCCTTGATTGTTTTGAACGGGAGGAAAATCGGGAGGTCGAATTTGATTAGCAATCGGGGCTCGATAACTGGTATTTGTCCCGGTTTTATTAGTTTGGCGGCGGCTTGAGAGACGTACTCTTGAATATTGTCACGATAAACGTTGCCATTGGTGGAGGGATAATTTTGGTACGAATGAGTACCACCACAAGTAACACAACTTTCCTCGACCGCTTTTACGGGAGTGGGAGCGGGAGATTGATTTTTCTTATCAATAAGTAAAGCTTTCACCATATCTTTCAATTCAGCAACATCGGAAGAAAATACCGGGGTTAGAAGTGCTCGTACCTCACTTTGGCAACAACGTTTGTTTACGTGAATTACGAACTTTAGGCTTTTTTGCTTTCAATGATTCCTTAGGCAGATCACGAGGCATTTTATCCAAAAAGTTACCACCCGCGGCGGATTTAAACGAATCTTGATCATTCGAGTTCAAGGCATTGTAGAATGTATCGAGTTGATGCAATTCTAAAAAACCATGATGTGGACATGCCCGAAGAAGATTGTTGAATTGGTCCCATGTTTCATAAAACATCTCATCAAATCTTTGTTGAAATCTCGTGATTTCATTTCGAAGATTTGTTGTTTTAGAGGGAGGGAAAAATTTGTTGATGAATTTAGAAACAAGATCATCCCATGTTTGGATCGATCAAGGGGGTTCTTTCTCAAGCCAAATCCGGCTGCCCTTCGAGGAAATGGAAAATACATAAGCTTTAAACCGACGTAACTCCGATGTCGGGAACTTCATCGTAGAAGTGATCTTGTTGAAATATCGGATGTGAGCATGAGGGTCCTTCCTTTGTCATCGTCCAAAGAATAGCTTGTTTTGAACGAGTGGTTAAAGCAGACAGTGGCTTAAGCTTAAGTTCCGCAGGTGATTTCGGGCACATAACGAGAGCCGCGTAACCCTCCCATGGGTCCTTCGAGCAATTGAGCCATAGTACGATTATCGTCCATCGTAACTACGGGAGGAGCTAGATTTTCAATTGGTTCTTCAAGATTAAATGGTTCAACAAAAGCCGGTGGGGCTTGTTTTTTTTTTGAACGGCGATTTATTAAAACACTAGCAAGGAGCTAGATCAAACAAGAACAATATAAGGGTTCTTAAGCCAATCGTCCACTTGAACGACGCTTTACATCTGAATTTACACCAATAAAAAGAACTAGAAATTAAATTATCAAATATCAGCGCCTTTTCAGGGATCTTCTTATCAAACAGAAGCTAGTTGCAGAAATTTCCTACAATACCACCACAAACCATAGTATACACCCTCCAGAACGCCTTTGAGTTTGGATTGAATCCGAATAGAAACCAACCAAACAAGCCGGTGGGGCTTGTTGTTGTTGTCGGTTAAGATTACGGGATTGAGAACGAGTGCGCATACACTAAAATATAAAAAGAAAATTTACACTAATTTTTTTGTTCTTTTTGGTTTATCAAAAATGAATTCACAATTTATTTTAATAACGGAAAACGAAATAAGACAACTTAATCCTTATAATCAACAAGCGTCTTCAGGCAAACTCTTCGAAGAAGAAAAACGCAATAAAGGAGCGGAAAGGAATAGGAACCGCGAAGCTATTAAAAACCTTATTTCCCTTTAGGGTCTTGTAGTTTCCAAGGTAACAACCCCGCCTTATACCCCTCTTTGATTATTGTTTAATCTTTTAAAAAGGTGTACCGTACCGTCGCAAGTGGACAACCAAAGGAAGGTTTTTTATTCTTTGGTTCGGGAACTTATTAATGGATAATACTTCAGTTGAAAGTATTATTTGTTGGTGTTCTTTTACCAACTTGATTGATTTTTATTGATAATTAAAGACAATGTTTTTATCTTTTTGGTTTTTTTTAATTTTTTTTGGTATTTTATAAGTAAATATTCACAATCTTCAAGCACAAATAATCAAGCTTTGAAACGACAAACGCTTTCACTCCTCCCCGGCAGCAGCGCCTAAAATTGATTAAATCTTTTGTTAACCCCTTTTTATATATATATAATACTTATAAATATATAGTGAGGATAATCTAAAAATAATCAATGAAACCGAGAGTAGTATGATATGATATTCCCTGGTTGTTTATCCCCAACGAGGAGCGAATCGGAAAGTCAACAGTTGGTTTGAATAACGATGCTTGAATGGAAAAAAATTTGGATTTTGTTTTTCTAATTAGAATGCAAAAACAATTAAGGAAAACCTAAAAACGAAAGCTAAAATGATTAAATCCTAAAACCGTGAAAGGAAAGTAAAAAAACTTGAGTTAAAGAAAACAAAACTAAATTATCCAAAAATTTAACCCTAAATGATATTATTTTTTTTATAATTTTTTTTAGTTAAAACTTATAAAACTATCAAAATTAAGCAACTTTTAAAAAGACAAAAAATTTAGAACTAAAAAATAAGCACAAAAAGATGGCAGAATTGCTTTTTACTCTAAGGGCTAAAAATGCTAAACTGGTAAGGCTTTTTAAGCTAAATAAGCTGATGAAAAATGAAAAAAAGGTTTTTTTACAACTTTTTGAACAAGCTAAAAATAAGCAACTTTAAAAAAGACAAAAAATTTATAACTTAAAAATAAGCACTTAAATAAGCACAAGAAAGTCACAGTTAAGCTTTAAAAACTTAAAACTAAAAAGAGCTAAACTGTTTGGCTTTTTTAAAGCAAATAAGCAAATGAAAACTTAGTATAAGCTAAGACAGACAATAAGCAATATCTAATAAGCACTTAAGAACAAAAATTAGCAACTAAAATAAGCTAGAATGGCAAATAAGCTAAAAAACTAATAAACACTTAAAATTTACTCTAAAAAGGCAAATAAGCTTAAATAAGCTCTAAACTAAAGACAATAAGCTAAAATGGGCTTAATCTAACCTAAAAAGCTAAGCTAATCCTAAATAAGCAAAAACAATAAGCTAATAAGCTTCAATAAGCAAAAATGCTTCAGCAGTACTAACTTGGAGTTAGTACTGTTAGGTGAAAAGCCCAAAAGGCCTTTTCTAGCTTAAAAATAAGCTAGCAAAAGGATCCTTATGGCTTAGTGGCTTATGCCACTGAAAAGCTTATCCAATAAGCTTTAATAATCAACATTCAAAATAGAGTTTGAAATTCAAATAAGCACTTAAAAAGCTAAAGGAAAAAGCTATCTCACACTGACTCAACACTTAGAAAATTTTTGACAGACTTTCAAAAAGCACAAAGTAGCACTTTTGAGCTTAAAATTAAGCAAGCTAAAGGATCCTTATGGACTTCTAACCTACAAACAGATTAAATTTAGACCTAAAAGAACAATAATCAACACTCAAAAAGTATTTTGAAATTCACAATAAGCAACAATAAGCATTTGAAAAAGCAAAATCTTCATTTTTCACTACTTAACTAAAATTTGACAAAAAGTATTAAGACTAAATGCACACTTCCTGACACTTACACTACTTAATTAAGAGACCTAAATATGCATGAAAATCACAAAAATAAGTAGCTAAACCAAGCTTAAGCTAATAAGCTATCTAGAACTGTTTTTACCCCAACAGTTCTATACAACTTATAGAAAAGGCTTAAAATCAAACTTTTAAACTAAGAAACCTATAAAAACAGCTTATTAAGATTGCAAATAAGCTCACCAAAGTTGGCTAAGTAACCCAAACTATTTTGAAACCATTTTGACCCATTTTGAGGCTTATGCCAAACACCCCTTTTAAAACTGTTTTCAACTATTTTGCTTAATAACTTGATATTTTTATGAATAAACTCCTTAGACCAGATATCAAATAAGCTATAAAAACAATAATAAGCAAGTTTAAACAGCAAATAAGCACTCCAATAAGCTAGTTTAATCAAACAGTACTAACTACATATACTAACAGTACTAACTAAGAAATTTGCACAAATCACTTTTAAACTAAAAACTAAGCAAGATAAGCACTAAACATCATAACAAAGCATAAATAAGCAAATATAAGCAATAAATAAGCACTAATAAGCAGTTCTACAGTAAATAAGCTAAAAATGGAAAAAATGAAGACTTACAAAAGCCCTTGCTTAAACAGGGCAAACAAGTGCTCTTAGAGCTATTCTACAAGCTCTAGCTTATCAAAGATAAGCTAGTAGTGTCCATAAGCCCTTCCCTTTTTGGCTTATCTTCCATTTGAGCTTTTTGAGTGATTTTTGGTGAAATGAGCTTAAACCTTACAAACTATGAAAGAGTTTGTAAGATTTAAGTAAACAGCTTAAGAATGTTATAAAAAGAGCTTTTGTGAGCTTATAAAACAGTTTTAAAATACCAAACACTTTAACTTAAAAACGAGGTAAAACATAAAAACTTCAATATTTCATTAAACTGAAAATTAGTACAAATCTTTTAAGAAAAATAATACAATAAGCTAAAAGGACTAAAATTATAAGCTAAAAAAACTAGATATCTCCTAAGGCTCACAAGCACACTATTTATACTAAAACGACTACTCTTTTTTCTCTTGACTTGTATTTCTTTTGTGAGGGCTCTCAAGGCTGTGCTTGTTGTGTGAGTATAAGCTTTAATTGATCTTAGCCATCCATTTTGAGTAGTCCCCAAGTCATATGATCTTAACCATTGATTTCTTGTCATTTTCCCTTGCCGAATGAGGGAGCTAGGGATTGCCAATGTGTCATTTATCCCTTTGCGAGGTGGAGGTGAGTTTTAATGAGTTTTTGGCTGGGAGTGAACAGTGGTCGAGGAGGGGGACAGGGAAGCGTGAACAGTGGATCAGGGTTTTGGCGTAAAAAAGGGTTATAACAGGTGCGTGTTGAGAGTTTGGAAAAGTGTCAAGGTTGGTCCTCCATTTTGTATCCTTTAATTAGAAGACTCGTCCTTTGGTGATACAAGTTTAAGGGGTTGGTAGAAATGGCCCCTAAACTTGTATATGTCATTTGCAGCCATGGTCCTTGGTGGTATAACTTTAGAGGTTTGGCAGAAATGGCCCCCTAAAGTTATATATGGTATCTTTACAACTTTAGTCCTTGTAGTATTTATCCTTGTTACACAACTTTAGGATTTGGAAAATTTGGTCCCTAAAGTTGTATTTTCATTGACTTGATGACTTCTTGGCTTTGACTTTGTCGGGGTTGACTTTGGCTTTTCCATTCCGTGCTTGGTTTTGTTTGTTTTTGCTTGATTTTTCGTCCTTTTGTCGGATATCCGTTTCCTGCACAAAATAAGTGAAAACATACAAATACAATGTATTTTTTGGTAAGTTTTGGGTCATTTAAGCCCGATTTTAATGGTGAAAGGTATGTGTAATTAAACGCATACCATCTACCATTCATATTTTATATTCAAGTTTAATAAGGAAAGCTTTTAATCTATCATGCCAAGCTTTGGGTTCTTGTTTAAGACTATATAAAGCTTTCTTTAATTTATAAACCTGATCCGGTTTTTCAAAATCAATGAATCCCAGAGGTTGTGCCACATATACCTCCTCATTGATAAAACCGTTCAGGAATGCACTTTTTACATCCATTTGGAATAGTTTAAAATCTAAGGCACAATCATAAGCTAATAATATTCTAATGGACTCAAGTCTAGCAACCGGGGCATAAGTTTCATCATAATCGATGCCCTCTTATTGGTTATAGCCTTGAGCAACTAACCTAGCCTTATTTCGAGAAACAATACCGTTCTCGTCTAACTTATTTCTAAATACCCACTTAGTTCCTATGATTGTCATATTCCTAGGTTGTGGAACTAACTCCCAAACGTCATTGGCAACGAATTGATTTAATTCTTCTTGCATGGCGACTATCCAACTTTCATCTCCAAATGCTTCATTCACATTCTTAGGTTCTATAGTTGATATAAAACAAAAGAAGTTACTTTGGTTTTGGGCTTGTGACCTAAGGGTTCTTTGGTTAAGGTTTCCTATGACATTTTCTAATGGATGGTTCCTAGATTCCTTAATGTTGACTATTTCATCGATCTCTAAAGTTTTATCCACGATTTCTTTTTCTAGGTTTTTCTTTGCGGTGACCTTAATTGCTTCTTCTTCATCTAAGTCATCATCCACTAAGGGTGATGTCTTAGAGGGTGGAGGAGTTTCATCGAATGTCACGTTAAGTGATTCTTCGACTTTCCTAGTGTGTTTGTTTAGGATGATGTAGGCTTTACTATTTTGAGAATAACCTAAAAAGACACCTTCGTATGACTTTGGGTCAAACTTGGTAAGGTAGTCTTTTGTGTTCAAAATGAAGCACTTGCTTCCAAACACTCTAAAATAATCTAGCGTAGGTTTTCTACCTCTTAAGAGTTCATAAGGTGTTTTTCCTAGAATGGCTCTAATGAGAATTCGGTTGAGAATGTATGTTGAAGTATCTACGGCGTTACACCAAAACTTTTGTGGTAACGATTGCTCATTCAACATAGTCCTACTCATTTCTTGAAGTGTCCTATTTTTCCTTTCGACCACGCCATTTGATTGAGGAGTGCGTGGAGCCGAGAAGTTATGTGTAATACCGTTGGTATTACAAAACTCTCCAAATTGCACCTCATTATCAAATTCTCTACCGTGGTCAGTTCTTATTGACACTATTGAACAACCTAATTGGTTTTGGATTTTCCTACTAAATATTTCGAATTGATCGAAAGCTTCAGTTTTATCCTTAAGAAATCTAGTCCAAGTATACCTAGAGTAGTCATCTACTATGACTAGGGTGTAACAGTTTCCTCCGTAACTCCGTATGGCGGATGGACCGAAGAGATCCATATGGAGAAGTTCTAAGCATCTAGTCGTTAAGACTACATTCTTAGCTTTGTGACTAGCATGAGCTTGTTTTCCCATTTTGCAAGCATCACAAAAATGTTGATCAAACTTAAGCTTAGGTAGGTTTTTAACTAATTCCTTAGAGGCCAACGATTGAATGAGACGCATATTTGTGTGTCCTAATCTCCTATGCCACAAGGTGGAATTTTCATCAATCGTTGTTAGAAAAATTTAATCCTTTGGCTTATTTCCTAATTTCATCACATATAAGCCTTTCTTCCTAATACCTCTACCTATGACTTTACCGTCCTTAGTGATTTCACTATCATGTTTAGAGAAAGTTACTCTACACTTATTCTCACATATTTGACCTATACTTAGCAAATTAAATCATAAGTTATCAACATGTTCTACATTATCTATTTTGAGAGATTCATTAGAAATCGTACCTTTGCCAATGATGTTACTGCGAAGATTACTACCAAAAATGACGATTATAGATAATAAATGACATATAATATCAGGGATTAAAACTGATCTGGAGGTTGGATAAAGTGAAATAAATTAATAGCCATTTTATTAGAGTTGAAAGGTTAAAGAGATGGGAAGAGTGTATGTGTTAGAGAGAGAACACACACATACACATACTTTCACAAATGTGAACTTCACCCCTCCATGAAAGTATGGAGGGGGTATTTATAGTCCTAGTGCCACATAACTATTGTAACTAGTCATTATTAGTCCCTATGTGACACGCTATAAATAAACTAATGTAATTCCGTGTTTGTCACCATATTTTAAGGCTAACAATCTTCCCCCAATATGTGGACACATACGGAATTACTTACAATGTTCCTATCAAGTACAATTACAATAAAATAAAGTATTCCAAAGCACTTCCAAAGCTAAAGATGTCTTCTAAGCTCTCCTTGTCTTGAAACGTGTACTCCAGCTTGGATCTTCATTGTCTTTACTTGTTCTGGAACCATTGTAGTATGCATGAACTGGATTAACTTCCCCCCAATTCATGCAGCATGTCTTGAAAAGCTTTCTTCATAGACTTCTTTTTGGCAAAGTTTCTGAATCAGCTTCCCCCCAAACTAACATCCCTATATAACACCCCGTGTTTTCAAGTCATTGACGACGTCGATAAATCTACTATTTACTTTTAGTGTTGTGCGCATTTTCTTGTAATTTCATGTATTAAGTAAAATCGCGTAAGCTAAAAATTAGCGTTCAATGTAAACGGGCACCAAACAATTAAGCGTTTACATCAATCAAGTATAAAATAATTATTTTGAGAATAATTATGGTCTTTGTTCATTTTATTTTTATCGGTTACGTAAAGTGTTTACGTTTCGCGATAAATTGCGTTTAGGCATTTCCGAAACCACTAAAACTTTTCTACGCTTCAACAAATACCCACATTTATACCTAATACTCAAATTTTACAAAAATATATCATATATATCTCATTATGGCCGGATATGTTGCAAATGATACAAAGAAATATGAAATAAACCTTGCAAGTTGGTTTTGTACAACATCTAAACCATTAAAACCTAGCTAGCATGTTCCTTTGACCAAAGACAAGACTATGGTCTTTCCTTAAGACCCTCATCTTGTTCCTAAGACCAAATATTGCAAACATTTGACCATCTAACTCTTATATGATGCAAGTAACACATAGATAGCAAGACTTAACTAAAAATCAAACAAAAACACTCTCTTTGGCTCTCTTTCAACCCACGGCTCAAAACACTCTTTTTAAGCAATCCATACCTTGATTTTATAAGAGCATACACACATATACATATCATTCCTAAGGCATACTAAGATGTTTCCAAGTATTGGTTAAAGGTTTTCAAGTGTTGAAGCAAGAAATCAAGATTAGGGTTTCATATTGAATTAGGGTTTTCATAGCTTGCAAGCTTGGGTTTAAAATCTAAACAAGGGTTTAGATTATATTTCTCATCATTATACATCATTATCTAAGAACCCTTATCTTTTCATTTCATGATTATATGCATATATGAGTTCTATATAGCTAGAATCACCATTTAGGACTTTTTAACATGTAAAAAGGATTTTTACTTGTGATAATCATTTTGTACACTTTTACATATGTTGTGATAATGATAATATCATGTTAAAATGGATCTATAAGTGTTATACCATGTTGGTTAAGTGTAAAAATGATTATGTACAAATTAGGGTTTATAAAGTTAACTTGATATGTTACAAGTAAAAGTAATGCAAATGACATGTTAATCTTGTTTATGGACTTTTAGTCATGTTATATGGACACTAAAATAAGGTTGTAAAAGGATGGAAAGACTTGTACACTCATGGTTATTGTGTAAAAATAGTTATGTACAAAACTAGTGATTTAAGGTTACTTATGAAAGTTAGGGTTTATAAGTGTTATTATGGACTTATAAATTTGGACAAATGGACAATATATGGAACTATGGACTCTAATTTATGTATGATATATAACATATATGGTATATAAGACTTGTGGTAGATTACAAAAGTGGGAAAGTATAAAAATAACGTTAGTTATGGACTTAACAAAGCCATTCAAACTTTCTGTCCAAAATTCAAAAATAAACATATCTATTTTATACTTTTATAAAATACTACATCTCAAGACAAATCCGGGCATGTAAGAAACTTGAAAAACGGAGCTATAACAAATAAAATACGACGGTTACGGGTTTTACAATAACTAAAACTATAAAAATAACTTTATAACTGGTGTGAACAGTAAAAAAGTACTGTTCATCAGGGGACTAAAGTATGAAAATGTCAAATTATGATAACTCGTCCTAATACGAAAGCGTGGGCATAAGAAACGTCAAAATCGGGCTTAAAACGTGAAAGTTATGCCAGTTTTACTACAACGGAAATTATAAACGTTTTAACTTATTAAACACAATTTTACCAAAACAATTAGATGGTAATTAGCTATATAGAATGATATATGGTAGTAGTTACATAGTGTGATTAGTATTTATACGACCTTAATTTAAATAGGTTGCATCTGACAATTTACGTGACGCATTATCTGTGATATACTTGATATTCACTCACTCAAGGTGAGTCATAGCCCCCTGTTTTACATGATTTGTTTTTACAAAGTTTTGGGGTGGAAAACATGCATTGTTTTATAACTGTACACAAGTGGTTAATTTTTATGATATGATTACGAGTTTGCATAAGTAGCGATAACCCAATTTGAGCCCATTATCATGAACTGTTAATTACTAGATTGTGAGCGCGAATGTTATGAATAGATCTATTGGGATTGACATCCCCGTTTGGGTGATTAGCTATCACTGGGCAAACGAATGTATACCATGTCGAACATAGGATGTTGCGGGTTAGAACATCATCACGGGCAATGTAGGCCATTTATATGGTATTCATTTATGTCGAGCTTCAGTGTCATGAGCTTAGGGCAACGTAATTACATTTATATGATGTCTGTATCTGTTTCATTATCATACACTTGGGAAATCTTGTGGTCCTACAATATATGATTTATCAAACCTATGAATTCACCAACATTATTGTTGACATTTTAAAGCAATATTTTTCAGGAGATCAGTAAGCATAAGGCGCCAAGTATACATTGGTGATTATGTTTTGGGATGTCTTGCTAAAGATTTGGTTGCATTATGTTTTGGGAAACTCATGTGTTAGCAACCAGTATCTTTGTAAGAATAACAATAAACAAGTTAAAGCTTCAGGCTATTTGTATCAAACATATGTTAAATCCAATGTATCAGTTTTAAAACGACTTTTTGGTCGTTCTATATATATCTTGTGTTATTGATCTAAGAAGTAACATGCCCCGGACCCTTATTCCGCTGCGACCTAATTTGGGGGTGTTACAGATTGGTATCAAGAGCCAAGGTTATAGAGAACCAGGTCAAATGTTTTTGCTGGACTATAACCGTTTTCAATCATCAAATTCATACAAAGGGGTTTTACACGGGACATACATATGTGCATACATTCATGCATACACTACTTGTTGCATTGGTTGGTTAGACTAGATGCATTCATTTTTGATATACATGTTATGATATAAATGTATATTACGATAAGAGTCTTATATTAAATACTAATATAAGCTATTTTGAATTTTCAGATTCAGTCATGTCAGATTCGGATGAATCGTGGATTTCATACACGGAGGTTTCCAGCCCATTTGAGGGTTTATCATACATAGGATCACCGAGAGCCGATAATCACGAGTACCTTGAGCTGCCTTGGATGCCAAAGGACCCATACGTGGAGGCCGCTCTTCAGGCCCCACCCTCTCCAGATTACGTGCATGGCCTTGAAGAGCCAGACCATGCACCACCTTCGCCAGATTATGTTCCATGCCCAGAGCATGCTGATGATGAGATTGTTGCTGAGGATCAGCCAGATGCTGAGGATGCCTCACCTACTGCTCAGTCACCTGACTATGTCCCGAAGTCCGATCCTGAGGCAGACCCGGAAGAGGATGACGATGAGGACACCGAGGAGGATCCTATTGACTATTATGCTAATGGAGGTGATGACGGAGACGATGAGGATGAGTCATCGAAGGAGGATGAGGATGATGAGGTTGACATGGATGTTGATGAGGATGAGGAGGAGGAGGAGCACCCAGCTCTTGCCAACTCTATAGTTGTTGCTTTATCAGCTACTGATCAGGCCCCATCTGCGGAGAAGACAGAGCCGTTCGAGACTGATGAGTCTGCAGCCACACCACCACCACACCCTGCATATCGTGTGACAGCTAGGATTTCTATTCTAGCTCCAGTACCTACACCAGTGTGGTCTCAAAGGTTGCTAGACTTCTTGCTATATCTACTCCACCATCATCACCACTCTCCCCATGGTCTTCACCACTTCCCCGGATACCTTCTCCATCACTACCACTATCACCATCCTCACCTGTGTTATCAGTTCATTGGGCTATCAAGCTGCTTTGATCCGGATGAGAGCTGAGGCCGCATCTACTTCCTATTCTCTACCATTACCACCACCCTTCATACTCCCCCCTACCAGATCAGATGCACCATCATCAGGGATACTACACCTTGCATTTTATCAGTTCCTACTTCATCAACACCATTGTACTACCTCTGTAGTCATAGGGAGGGACATGACCGAGTACCGTACCACCTTTTAAAGGGTTAGCATTGTCTTGGTCTAGATAAGGTAGGAGAAGCTTATCTACTGCTGCTGCTATAACTGCTTGGAGGTTTAGGGTGCAGTCTATGGCTTGTACATCTACTATGGATAGATAGGGAGATCAGGCGTGATCCGGAGAGAGAGGTTGGATATGGGATCACCGACTCGTGGGACGAGATAGTTGAGACCCTTCAGGGGGCACCAGTTAGTACTGACACGGAGTTGGGTCGACATATGACAGCATTTGAGACTAGGGTTAGGCAAGACACGGATGAGATTTATACGAGGTTAGACGATGAGTAGAGTCAGAGACAGCTATTGGCTGGTCGGCTCAATATGTTGTTTAGAGACAGACGAGCACATGCATATACACGTCATCAGATGGAGACAGAGGCTAGATTGTCCCGAGAGGCTTGGAGGCGATCGATGGATGCGAGTGATCTTGCCCGCGGAGAGGTTATGTCACTGCGCACTACCGTACTAGGTCAGATGTCAGAGATTAGAGAGTTGCATGCTGCTGATCGCAGGAGATAGGCTGTGACTTCAGAGATGCTGAAGGCAGACCATAGGAGATCTGCAGAGATGAGAGAGTTGAGGACAGCTGATCGTACCCGACAGCAACAGCTTATACAGACATTGACAGTGATGCAGTCATTACAGGGACAGGTGACCACACTACAAGGACAGGTGACAGCACTACAGGGACAGCAGGGACCCGCTGGAGGTCCTGCACAGCCAGAGCTGCCAGAGGAGGCTGGTAGCAGTTCATAGATTAGATCATGTTATGGCTAGTCATTTTGTATATAGCCTACTAAGTATTACGGGTTTAATCCCGGCTAGTAAGGCTTTAGGTTGTTATGTTTATTTTGTAACCTAATCGTTATGATCATTTTGTATCTGAACCATTCATGTATGTTTTCTAATTTATATATGGAATGGTTGTATTATGTCACGTCTGAAATCGAATTTGTTTATGAATGAATGTCGATTTGGCTATATCATTGTTGATTACAATTCAGTTGTATATTTTACTATGCGGTGTGATCTCACTTTATTTATCATGTATATGTCATGTCATGGTTATGATTTTATGAAATCTAACGGGAATTGCATTTTCTTATGATTGAAGAAAATGGCACCAAAATGAGCCACAAGGTCAACACCGGTCACAACAACCTCAGCCCCAACAGCAACCACCACCACATCAGTCACTAATGCCCAACTTCAGGCAATGATTGACCAAGGTGTCACTGTCGCTTTGGCAGCACGTGATGCAAACAGGAATGGCGATGACAGCCACACTTCAGGAACAGGTGACAGAAGGACTGAACGCGTTGTTCGAGAATGCACTTACCAAGACTTTACGAAGTGAAAACCTCTATATTTCAAAGGCACTGAGGGAGTTGTTGAATTAACTCAATGGTTCAAAAGGATGGAGATTGTTTTCTGCATAAGCAACTGCCCTGTGGAAAATCAAGTTAAGTTTTCCACTTGTACTCTTCTAGCAGGTGCTCTAACATGGTGGAATTCCCATGTTATGACTGTCAGTCATGATGCTGCGTATGCAATGACTTTGGCCGATCTAAGAAAGAAAATGACTGACAAGTACTGTCCAAGGAACGAGATGAAAAAGCTCGAGGCCGAATTATGGAATTTGAAAGTAAAGGGTACTGATGTAATAGGGTACAACCAACGTTTCCAGGAACTGGCACTGCTGTGTGTTAGGATGTTTCTGGAGGAGTCTGACAAGATTGAAAGGTACGTTGGCGGATTACCCGACATGATCCATGGAAATATTGTAGCATCAAATCCGAAAACCATGCAAGAGGCTGTTGAAATGGCCACTGAACTAATGGATAAGAAAGTCATCACCATTGCTGAAAGACAGGCTGAGAACAAAAGGAAGTTTGAAAACACTTCCCGAAACAATCAAAACCAACAACAACAGAACAAGAGACAAAACACTGGCAGGGCCTATACCGTAGGGACTGGTGAAAAGAAGCCATACAGGAGATCTAAACCACTATGCGCTAAATGCAACTATCACCACGACGGTCCGTGTGCTCCAAAATGCCACAAATGCAACAAAGTTGGCCATTTTGCTCGTGACTATAGGAGTGCGGGAAATGCCAACAATGCTAACAATCAGAGAGGCACTGGGTCAGGCCAGAAACCTACTTGCTTCGAGTGTGGAGTTTAAGGACACTTCAAGAGGGAATGCCCAAAGCTAAAGAACAACAAAAATCGTAGAAATCAAGTTGGTAATGACAGGGCTCCAGCCAAAGTGTATGTGGTAGGACATGCAGGGACAAACCCAGATTCTAATATCGTGACGGGTACGTTCCTTCTCAACAACCGCTATGCTTCTATATTATTTGATACTGGTGCCGATAGGATTTTTGTGTCTACTGCATTTAGTTCCCAAATGGATATCACGCTATCTACCTTAGATTACTATTATGATGTCGAACTAGCTGACGGGAGGATAATTAGGTTAAACACTATCCTTAGGGGTTGCACATTAAATCTTCTGAACCACCCATTCAACATAAATTTAATGCCCGTAGAACTTGGTAGTTTCGACGCTATAATTGGTATGGATTGGTTGGCAAAGTACCAAGCAATCATTGTGTGTGCCAAGAAGATCGTTCGTATCCCCTGGGGAAATGAAACATTAATTGTCCACGGTGACAAAAGCAACCAGGGACATGAGGCTCGTCTGCACATTATCTTGTACTCCAAAACATAAGAATACATGCTAAAAGGATGTCCAGTCTTTTTGGCACATGTTACTACAAATGAGGTTGAAGACAAGTCGGAGAAGAAGCGACTTGAGGATGTACCAATAGTTC
>BQNB010107518.1:0-23154 GCA_026074375.1 Tanacetum coccineum | reverse complement strand
GTGTGTGCAAGTGTCTGATTTGACTTGGAAATAGGAAATAGAATAATTATGCTACTGGATATGTTTGTCTATATTTCTTTCAGTATATGCTTCTTTTTCGAATAATAATTTTGTTACACATTGTTGTGTCAAAATTATTTTGTAAAATTTATGCGAGTTTAGTGTTGTTCCTTCAAATAGTAGTTTTTTGTGTCCTATGTATTAGGCTTAGGTTTCGTTGTTAGTTTACTCAATTGTTTGTGTGGATCTTCAGATTAGAATATTTTTGGATCTGGTATATCCGGCTTGAGTTTCGACGTTTGGAATTATCTTTTACGATTGTAAAATGATATTGTATTTGGTGATATGTTGGCCCATTGGACTGTGGCCAAGCGGATTCCACTAAGTTCTTATTTTTTTCCTATAAATAGGGTCGAAAGGAAATATTAGTTAAACATATAACATTTTTTTTTAACTATAAATAAAAATCAATCATTTTTGCGGTCTTTAATGACTCATTGTTTGGCTATTATTGAGGTGTGTATACCCCAGGCTTCTTTTGATCCTGTAGTAGTATTCGTAACTCATTTTCAATTAGAGGTTTTGGAGGTTTCCGAATCTTATGTTCTTAAACTTTTTAGAAATTTAAATGTTACACCGAATACCCATGGTGATTTTTATCACCTTGGAAAGATACTTAAATGTCACCCAGAATATATGGCACCGGTTGATAAGTCAAAAGTTCTTTGAGTTCCGTATCCCGGTATGTATCTTTAGTTTTTGTAGGTTTGTGTTGTTTTACTGTTTCATAAAGTTTGTTAATTTTTATAAGTTATTTTGTTTTTAGGTTGCAAAGGTAGTAATTTCTGCGTTTTTTGGGAGAAATCAATACCGTCTGTTGAGAGTTGATGGCTAAAACTTGGCTGGTTGGTTTATAATAGATATTTGATAAGGGATATCTTATAGTAATTTATTCTCACTATTTTGTATTACTAATGGTAGATCCACAAGTATAAAAAAAATAATTACATAATTGATGATATTTTTCTCTATCATCATTTTCGTTTATCAGTTATGTCCCTACAAAGGATTACATGTGTATCCGTGGTTATTTTTATTAAACTATTTGTGATAGTATTACTCCTTGAGAATAAATTACTCTTGATTAGTGGCGTAACTACGTTACGGCCGGAGAAATATCTTTTTGCCCATATATTCAAATATTGATCTTTCTTCTTCTGAGACTCAAATGTTCAACCAACAAGCCAAAGGAGGGTAATGCTACAATGTTATAGTATATTGACAAAATTTGATTTTATGCAAATGCTTATATGCATTCATATATTTCTTATTATCGAACTCATGCGTTCTACCAACTATCCAAACGCGGACAACGCGATATTGTTATATTATTTGATAATTTTATTTCATGCAAATGTTTATTGCATTCATATTGTAATATTCTTTTTCTTCAATGGATACATGTTTTTTATTTGAGTTTTGTACTTAATTGATCATTGATCAAAGTTTGAATTCATGCTATAGTTTATGAATGATTCTATTTTTTTATTAATAAAAACACATGAAATATCTAACGTAATTTATTCTTATCTTATTTGAGGACTTTGTGTTTGTCATCTTTATTTTTTATTAAATATTACTCTAATTTTTAGTTGCATTTAAAATTTATAAGTTTAAACAAACTTCTCAAAAATTTAGGTGGGTCTATTTTTAAAATTGTATTATTTTAATTTTTGTGGGTCATACAATTTATGATGATGTGGATTAGTCATAGTCTTCAATTTATGATGATGTGGTTTCGAAATGTAATTGGAAGTTTCATGTGCATTAGTCATAGTCTTCAAAATGTATCAGTATTACATGTAATTCTATGATGTGGATCAGCGACTTAATCATACAATTTATGAAATAGTTTTTACAATTTTTTTTATAAAATGTAATTTTTAAAGGAAATTCTTTATACGATATAGTATGATTAAAATGTTTTTTTCAAATATAACGTATTAGAGTGTATTTTCAAATATATTTGGATTGTTAGTATTTGATTTGACAATTGATGCTTTGAAATGTGAAGTATAATGATGCTATTTTTGGTTTACATGAAGGAACTTATTAAATAAATAAATAAATTTGTGCGTGAAAGGTCGTGTACAAGTCGGTTGTGGACTGTTTGATATGTGACGGAAGTTATTGTTCTGAAGTTGGAGTGTGCAAGTTATTCGAATTGTGGATTAGTGGGGTGGTTTTAATGCTATAATTTAGCATCATTGGGTAGTTTACTTATGTGTTGTATACTGTATTATTAATAAATACTACGTATAATCATCATTTATGTTTAAATAATAACAATATGATTCATCTAAATCAATTAGTGGCTTTACAAAAGGCAGTAGATGTTGATGATACAATTGATTTGCAAAATTTTGATTTCCAAAATGATGATTTTTTCGATGAGTTCGTGTCTGATTTGTCACCAAGTTACATGAATACACTCGAAGTGAGTCTGTTAGATGATTTGTCAAATGATGTTAATTACAATGTTTACCATCTTAAATGTTACGTCAATTTTACATTTATTTTTTTGGTTGAAAATGGTGAAGTATATGTTAATTTGTTATTTATAAAATAATTCATACATTTTATTGCAGATTGGTGAAACCATAAATGTAGTTGACCTAACTTCGGAAGAAAAAGATATTACAAATGAGCTTAGTAAATATTGCATATTTTAATTGATATTCCAAATTTATATGTGTCGCTAATTATGATACTTGATTTGTTATTTATAACTGTTTATAATATGATTATGAATTAATTTTTATTTGAAGGGTAAAACTAAAGATGTCTCAAATATAGCAAAAGTTAATGAAGGTATGTATTTTAAATTTTAAGATGTTTAATTTTGACTACAAAGAAGGCGAGTGACGTGTTTTAGTTTTCAGGGTTGAAGTCATCTGAATCCAGTTATGTGTTGTCATCAATTGATCGTTCCAAATTATGGATATCACTGATTAGCAAAGAGATTGATTCGTTACAAAATATGACGAATATATCACGAGAATTATCAGATCAGGATCCTAACATGGCTGAAAGTTTCATAAATGTGGTTCGTAAGAAGATGAAATATATTGTTGCATTGTTGGATACGGTGGATAAATGTTTTAAAAATTACATTACTGATGATGTATGCTGTTATGATCACTTTTATATGTAATTTCAAATTTAATTATCGTTTTAGAAATGTTTTATTCTGGCATTATACGTATTAATGTTTGATAAAGAATGACATACTTTTAATTCGTAAGTACTTCTTAAAGTACTTCTTAAATAAAATGTTAACCTTATATTAGTTGGCTCTCAGTAGAGTTGGAAATCCAGGTGATTAACAAAAAAATTGAGGAATATAAACATATTTAAATTTTTCAGTAATACTATAAATCTTGTAATCTTAAATAGTTAAAAGAACAATTTTTTTTTGAAAGGCAGCAGTTTATTAAGACTACGACAAAACAAAGGATACAAAACAAGGCATTTCTCCTAATTTAACAAGCTAAAAGAAAGAAATACAACAAAAGAACCAAAATACAAAGACTGTCACAAGACATCAATAAACCAAGGCCCAAACAAAAACTAGACCACTTAAAAAACTGGCCAACTAATACTGACACAAACCAAACCACATCCTAATTAAAATGTGAATGTTCTATTAAAAAATCATAACTGTTTACTTAGACTACGTCATTACGGAACCACGTTTTAGATAACCGCTAAAATGAATTTATATATATCTTATTTCAAGAATATTTCATTAATTTATAATTTTTTATCACATCTGTATACTCTCATATATAAGCCAAAATGAAAACACCAATAATTTTTATCAGTGAATTAACTCCAGAATTAATTCCTTGCATTATCAAAGTAAAAGTCTTAAGGAGGTGGTGTTATAGGGAACCGTCTATGGCAATAACTCATCGACATTTTAAGATGATTGTATTAGATGAGAAGGTTTGTTTTTTACTTATTTTTTGTATGTCATATTTTTTTATTTATATACTTATATGTTGTTTTAAAGTTTCGTTTATCATATAACTGTTATTTTACAGGGCGACAAGATTCATGTTATTGTAAGGAATGGTCGATTATCATATCTCAATCAGTATTTCAGAGAGGACATGGTTGTTCTTATGCGTAATTTTAATGTTATTCCCAATACGGAATCTTACAAATTCACAAATCATCCATACAAAATAAGTTTTGATAGATTCTCATTTGCACGTCGGTCAAATACATTTAATGGTGATGTTAATAACACTGGATTTGAAGTGACCAAGTTTTGTGTTATAAGATCATTGAATTTAGACACTGATTTACCTATTGGTATGTGCTACAACTCTACAAGATATATTATTCTGTGTGCTATCGATTTTATTAATTCGCGAATTGACATATATTTTGTAACATCCGAGAATTTTCGAATTTAGAATGACGATTTCAATCTTTGACTTTTAGGGTCTGGCTTGACTTATAAGAACGATCATCTAAATCACGTTTTCACGACTCGGACTCTAAAGCAATTTGATGTGGAATGACATTCCTGACAACTTTTTAGTTTTGCCCGAGACCTGGAAACGAGCCGAAAAGGGCTAAAACAGCACCGCAAACATTATTCGAACAGTATACAACGCGGACACACAAAAAGCAATTAAATTTGTTTTTAATTATCAGTATTTATTTAATAAAAATATTAAATAAATTAGTTTTTGGTGAATGTAGAGAATGCTAGAGTTTTTGATGATGGAAAAGGTACATGTTTATGTATGATTCTAAATAATGTTATTTATTTGTAAGGAAATTATTGTTGTGTAAAAAGAATTTAATAATTGTTAAATTAAAATTCGCAGATCCTCCTATGATATATATTAACTATCAGAATGGAAGCAAGTTTGATATAGTTGACGGGATAACCAAAGATGTTGAATGTAGTAGTTCTCAAACTTTATAAATTAATAATTGTATTATTAGTTTGATCTTTTCCAATTCTAATTCCTTGATTTATTTATATATAGGTGGTTGTCAAGGATCATAATGTGAAGCTGATTATTATTTTCATAAATTTGTGAAATTTTACGTGTTAAAAATCAGCCTTTGGTATGATTCAATATATTAAACATTATTCATGTTATATTTATTTATAAGCAATAAGTTTTTTTGTTGATTTATTTTAGTGTTTTTATTATTTATTGCAGACAGTTCCTTTAAAGTTTGTTGCCCGTCATCGTATTAACGAATTTAAAGTTGCAATATTACGATATGGAAATAAAGATTTTCCAATAGAACTACATCTAAATATTGTGAAATTATCTAAAGGGAATAAACAAATGTATCTGACAATGGAAGGTGATTGGATAAAATTTATGAGAACAACTGGTTTTAACGCAACAAAAGTTATTACGTTTTATTTAGCCGTAGATATGTCAATTAGAAGAAATGCTTTAATGTTTTACATATTTTGAAGTTGTAATCTTTGTTGTTTTATTAATTAATTAATGTTAATATTCAATTTATTTTACACAAGAAAAAGAGAATCGCAAATTAATGAAGTTGAAATGTAGTAAGCATATCTCATTATGTGATTCTGAAGACAAACGGGAAGTAATGGAAGAAGATAAAGAAGTAGTTGTTCTAGATGTGAACTTCGTAAAAATAGTTGATACTGTCAAACCAGAAGTCGATGCTGATGTTAATGATGTTGTTCAATTAGATTAAATAAAATATATGAATAATGTTTGGTAGTATTCTAGATTTGATGAGACAAAATAAATAAAAGAATGAAACATAAGGACTAAATCTAGCAGATCAGAATTCTACAAGCTGGTAGAGAATTATGAAGATTTGGTCAAAGATTTACAAGATAAAGATTAGGAAAGTATTTAATTAGTTTAAATAGTTTCCTTATCATATTGATTTACTTCCTTTGTAAGTCTTGATCTCTCCCTATATAAAGAGATCATAGACATAGGTTTACTGCATCCAGAAACATAGAACTCTCCCAATAAGAGTCTAGACACACCAAAGAAAGCGTGTGTGTATTAGTTAGTTTATGTATTAGTTAGTTTAGTCTCAAGGATCATTTGATCTTGGGGCTGTAGATGAATAAAGAAAACCTTGAAAGTAACTTTGATTCATGTTTATTATTCCGTTGTGCAAGTTTATTAATCATTGTTACTATATCCTAGATGAGTCTTAATAACGATCTAAGGGGTCATAACAGACTCTACAATTGGTATCAGAGCGGGTTGCTCCTGATATCTAGGATTCAAGGTTTTGTTTGTATGGTTTTTATGGTTTTCAGTGGCTGGCAGATTCGGTGAAGGTTTTGGTTTAACAAGAGAAGAAGCAGTATGATGGAAGTTTGATCCGTGAATTATGGAAGCAGTCATGACTATGAGTCGTGGTTTGGAAAAGTATTTGCTAAAATGTGAAAATTCCTAAGTTTTAGGGATTGCTATCTTTTTCAATAATATCTTCCATATATGTCGTGGTTATTTGTGGTTATGGATGCGACTTTATTGGATGATTTGTGATACTGCCAAGTATACGTGATGCTGCCAATTTAAAGAATGGGGTTGTTGATTCCTAATGGTATATTAATACTGTTATTGGCATTAAAGAAAGATAATACTTCTAGGTTTCAACTTTGTACTGTCCAGATATATCTCATTAGTACTGCTTCCTATATGATTAGTACTGCTGGCAACGAAAGGTTAATACTGCGAGTTGTGTATTAGTACTGCTTGTTTACTTCGTTTATACTGCCAGCTATGAGATTGTACTGTTGGTTTCTGGATGGATAGTACTGCTAGCGTATAGCAGTTAATACTGCTAGGCTTCTATTGATTTTTTTTTTAGTACTGCCAGAGTACTTTAATACTGCTAGCATTGTCTAATGTTGGACAACAAACACTTGTTTGGATCTCGGACAGAACTAGAATTATTTCAGTTTATTCTTAAAAGTTTCAAAGGCTCATATTTTGATTTATTGGAAGAATTGGTTACGAAGAAAGTTATTTATCACTTATTTGATGGTGAAGTGGAATTATTTGGGTTTGTGTTTTATCATACCTTTTAGAAGGAGGTAACTTGTTTGTGTTTTCAATGATGTGATGAAGACTTGACGAATCTAGCAAAGGTGTGTGATTTTGCTTATGGTGCTCAAAGCTCACATTTGCTATCACTTTGGTCATGTGTCTCATATAGATGAGGATTTTATTAAGAGGTTGTGGTCTACTTATATTTTGGTCTTGGTATGAGTTTGGAGTCACGTGGATAGTACAAGACATAAGACACAAGTTTAGGTTATTCTACTTCTACATCAAGTTTGTTATACTTAATTTTCTTCATCAGTGATCACTACATAGAGCCTGCATTTCTAGATGGTTTAGTTTGTTAGCAGGTTGGGAAACTTAAGTGTTTCCAGTTATAATTTGGTTAGTACTGTTCGTTGGTTTTTCGTACTGCCAGTTTGTTTGATGAGTTAATACTGCTAGCGTTAAAAGCAGTGAGGTTAATACAACTCGGGATTATTGTTTATACTGCTAGCTATGTCCGATGTTGGACAACAGGCGCGTTGGATCTCGGATAGAACTATTTTTAACAACAGTTTATTCTTATTGATTTTATGGTTCATTTTGGGATTATATGAAGATGTGATTACGGAGACAATTTTGTATCACTTATTTAAAGTTGAAGTGGAGTTTCACAAGTTTGTGTTTTATCATATCTTAAAAGGCTAGTTACTTTTAAAGATAACTTGTTCGTTTTATATGGTGTTGATGAAGACTTATCAAAATCTAGCAATGTGTGATTTCTCTTATGTGCTCACCTTGCGCCATTTTTGCATCACGTTTAAAAGAGTTACGTTGTACGGCTCATATCATCATAATGTTGTTCCCCCAAACTTAGATCTCTTATACCTTAGGTATATGGTTTTGTTAATCTTGGGATAAACACAAGGGTAACAATGAGAGAAATTTTGGTTAATGAATTTCACACAAAGGCTATGCGGAATCTAACCTTTTAGATGATAAAGAAGATAATCAAAGAAATGAAATAAAATATGATAACCAAAAAGCTTTAATATTATTAAGAGAATAATACGAGTACTCTGACAGTACTAGGGTTTACAAAACCTTAAAGCTATGAAAGATGTGTGTATATGATGATTGCGTGTGTTGAATCTATATTATCTACTCTAACCTAAGACTTCCTGTTATTAGCACAAAGGAGCCAATGTACAAGATAAGACCTAAACCCTATCTCCTAATTAAAAGAGATATACACAAAGATACTACTAAACAAAACAAAACACGTCCTTTGATTCTGAGTAATCCTTATCTTCAAATCAGCAGTGGAAAGTCCTTCAAGTGTGAAACCTTGCAGTGGTAAGAGATACACTAACAGTGGGAAAAATCCTAGCAGTGGGAACCATAATAACTAGCATTGGGAATGCGCTTAGCATTTTAATTCCCAATGAGTCTTCCCCTAAACTAGATACTTCATCTATATCAAGTTTTCCAGAATAAAATGATAATCTGGAAGGAAATGGCGTCAAACACCTTATTCCCTCTTATCTGTCTCTAATTAAGTTGATCATCTGAATTCGTCATCATCAAACTCACTACTTCACTACTTTATGATCAAGCATCTCTGAAGTGTAGTCTTAGGAAGTGGATACTTAACAATCATCAAGCAATGTAGATAACTCATACCTTCCATATCAATCAGTGGCCTCTACATGATTTGTAACAACTCCAACTCTTAATAGGTACTTCAAACTGCCATAAACCATCAGTAGCAACAGGTTCAAACACGACCTTTAAAGGCCAGAATAGACATTTCTCCAGGTCACTCTTTGGTAATTCTTCCTTAAACCTATCTTTGACCAGCTTCCATAGAGTCACCATGTCATCTCTGTCAAATTCCTTAAGCATAGCCTCAAAATAAGGATATGCCTTTAGTGCCTGACCAACTCTAAAAATCTGATAAACCTCCCTTAGCTTGTCTTTAAAGATTTTCCAGTTATATATTAGTGCTTTGACGACTGAAGGAGTAAATCCACTGAGATTCCTTGTCCCTTACTAACACTACCCTTTGTTAAAGAATTAAGATCTTATCATATCATCACTGTCCATTTTCTTTAAATCTTTATTCCCTTCAGACTGTTGTTCTAAGCCTTCAACTGTTTTCAATCTCTTAGCTCTTTCCTTTTGTAATAGAGTGCTTGGCCTCTTGAATCTTTTACTTTCTAGCTTGGAATCCATAGGCACAAAATCTTGTATGCTTTCCCAAACTGGAATGAAAGTCTCTTCAATCTGCTCAAAATTTCATTGCCCTGAGGAAGTCTTTTGTCTTCCATTCCAGCATACTTCCTCAGACCTTATGTAATAAAATTTCCTTCTGTCATTCTTGGATGCAAACTTACTTTTGTTGTGCTTGAATATTTCTTATTTAAGCTAGATCCTTCTGATATTTGGCAAGCTCTGTGATTAACTCAATCTTATCCTCCAGAGACAGAACATCTTCAGCTTGTGCATATTCCTTCAAATGTTTAGCAATCACTTCATTGCTTCTGTCAAGTTCATCAATCATCATTTGAGCTCTCCTTACAGTGGTGAAGTCGCTAGCTCACATCCCTTGCAGCTTGTTCTCTAGCCTGTTGATTTTTCTTGAGCAAATTCTTCTTTTAGTTTCATCTACTTCAAGCTGTTCACATCATTTGTTCTTTGAACCTTCTGGTTAGTTGGTTCGGGTATGGCAGGTTTCAGTTCATGAGTCCATTTGCCCTTGGTCATCCTTGCTGATAGAATTGAATAATTGAAAGGAATAGGTTATAGTAAAAGATGTCATAACAACCCCTCTTGATGCTCTTGTCCTTCTTGTATATGGTGTTACAGCAGTGGTTGTAGTGATAACAGCAGCAGTGGAATCCATTCCACAGCATGCAGCAACAGTGGGATACAAATAAACTAACAGGAAACTGGTGCTAGCAGTGGTAAAAACTTCCTTTCAAGACTCTACTGGCTATTATATTAGACAGCTCCCATCAGAACTCAAAAACAATCGCCATTTCCCCTGTGCTCTGTACCTCCACATTGTTGGTCAGTGCTTTTGTTGGCATCATCCTTAATGCCAAAATCCCCCCTTGATCCATCATTCCCCCCTGTTTGGAGCATCCTCTTGAACATCTCCTCTAGTCGTTTGAGCATCCTCCAAAGTCTTGATCCTGTTTTAAATTGTGAGATTATCAACTTGACCTCTGATCTGGAATTTTTGCAGCCATCTAAGAGTGTTGACTTTGCAATTTGGTAGAAAAGTCCATTAATTCATTGAGCTTGAGTTGCAAACTGCCCCTCATCACCACCAAGAGAAAGTAACACCTTGAGATGAATTCATGGGGCATGGCAAGGTCTTAGGTATTGTTATCCCTGTCCTGTTCCTGCCTGTCATCTAAGCTAGTGCATGTAGGGAAAGCCTCACATGAGCTGTCATCTCTTTGAGGAGATTGCAGTCTCATCTGCTCCAGGTGTAACGGGCTTAGACTGAGCACATATCCGGAAAGCCTTTTTTGGTTACCTTCTGAGGTGATGTGAGTTATGGGTATGGAGTTGAGATTGTTTGGGATGTAGGTTTTCTTGAGAGATAGTGAAGTTTTGTCTTTATATGAATAGGTTCTTGAGATTATAGAAATGAAGCTTGAGGGAGGGTTGAGTGATGGGGCTCAGTTGTGTTTTACTGGCCCTTTGACCCTGAGGAACTAACATAGACTCAAACAAATCAACATTTCTGCCAGCAAAACTTAGACGAGGTTTACCTTGAATTGGTAAAAAACTTTGACAGAATTGAGAGGGGACATTGGTAAGTTTCCTGTAGGTTTTAATCTCCCCAAATTGACTTCTTTTTCAAAAATGTTTTTTCTCAAGAAACCTAGTGTTAACATTTAAAATTTCTTGCCTAACCCTATCATTTAATATTTGTGAACAAACATCAAAAATCATTTTAGAGAAATTCTAAAAATCCTGTTCTCGGCAAGACACACATAAGCAAAGGCAATGTACTACTAAAATGTCATTAAAGGCAGTACTTAGGACTTAAACATTGCATGTGGTATGAATCAAAAAACTTCCACTTATGGGTAAATTTGACCTTTTAAAACGAAATGCATTGATATGGTAAAATATTGATAACCCATCCGTGTAATGATTTGCAAATAGGTCTGTGTTAGGCAAATCACAAATCCCTTCCACTCTATTAGTTTGAGTTTCCTCCTAATAATGATTCGAGAGACCATTACTTTGCATGTCATTGATTTTAGCAATAATATGTGTTTCTCCATCCGCTGTTTCGATCCTAGCAGTGGACCAAAACTGTCGGATGTGTGAAACATAGATAGTGGGACGAACCAATAAAGCATACCTTAAGGAGAATAAAAGCTTCATGAAATCTACTAATCTGGTGGAAGTCGGTGTTATGCTTTGTTTTCTCCAGAAATTTCCACCATGTTGTAATAATCACAAAAAGCAAGCTTAGACATTGTTTAGGGTCCAGGGTTAAAGATTATTAGATGAATTGGTACGGTGGGCAACATCAATTGAGATTTTATAGGCACTAAAAAGAATTATGATAACAGTGCCAACGGCTATATTGTCAGCGGGAAAATAGTCAACCAGTGGTAACTTATGCTAACAGTGGAAACAAATTGGTCAAACAGTGGGAAATAATCCTAAGGGTATCAACTTATCTTCAATAATCAAAAGCAAGCCTACCATATCCATGCATACACACTTGCAAAAGCAAGATAGACATGCATAAATTCATGAGTCCTTTGCTCACTATTTGACCTATGAAGAAAATTAACACACATATTAACCATTGTATCCCTGTTTTAACCCATTCTTAAAATTTTCCTTGGTCACCACCCTACCACAACCATACTAGGTCGGGTGAGCATGGTGCGGATCGGTGCGGTGATTTTGGCAAAAACCACAGCGCATCCCGCATTGTGTTTTTAAAAAGTGAGAATTCCCAACCCTTGTGGTTTTTTGCGATTTCGGTTTTGTGGGTTTTATTGCGGTTTTTACGAATTTTGCGTGTGTATTAACCGCACCGGCACCATCACTTATAATTTAAAATAAGATAATCGTGGGTTTTTTTGCGGTTTTTTGTTACAATGTTTTGTTTTTTTCGTTATATAACAATGCATAATTATAAGGTAAATACACAATTACAAGAATATTATTGATAATAAGCATTATAAGCCTATATAACACACATTTAAATAATCAAGTGTGCCGTTTTTTGGTTTTATAAATTTTAATGTGCGCGCGGTGCGGATTTTATGCCGGTTCGGATTCTAAACGATAAAACCGCAACCTGCACCGCATTTTGCGGTTTTAATTTTTTCTAAACCGATCCATCGGTTTCTGCCGTGTGGTTGCGTTTTGTGGTGCGGGTTTTGTGCGGATTTTGCTGATTTTGCGGATTTGGCGGTTTTGGCGGTTTTGCGGGCGGTTTCTGCTTCACTACCCTAAATACTAGGATCCAGTGTCTGGCAGAAATGAGACCCTTCTCCAAAAATTATAGCACCCAAATGCCACAGCAAATCCAAATGCATACTAAAATCGCTTAGTGAGACATGAGGTCCAACTCTTGTGAAACCAAATTTTGTTGTATAACCATGAATAGGATCTCACACTACAGTGCCTTCGAAAAGTGAAGACTCTAGGCAAGTATTAAACTTGGCCTTCATTGTCCACAAAACTCTCAACTCACCAGTGGTACGGTCAAATAGACTAGGCCATCAGGTAGCTCTATGAATACCCTAATCCTAGAGGTTCCTATAACCCATCCCAAGACAGATTGACTTACAACATGATGTGATTCCACTTTTGATACACCATAAAGCCCTTTTTCATGACATCTCAACCTGTAAATGTTAGTCTAAAACCAAGTTAAAAACAACTAACATGTAAAGTTAAACCCGAACAGTTGGTGCAAATTTACACTGGCAGTGAAACTTTGAACATTTGTAAAAATAACTAACATTAGCAATATAACTAGCATTTTAAACACTTATTTATCTGAAAATAACAGTGCAAATTACCATACAAAACTTTACAAAACTAAGACAAAGACATTTTAGGATTGAGCATTCCAATACTTACAACTAAAGTACTAGAATCTTCCAACATCAAAAGGTAAGTTAAGAGATCTGCAACATTAATTACTGTAATGAATATGAATTCTACATTAATACAACTTCTTTACATATAGCATCTCTTATAAAATGATGTCTTATATCAATATGTTTTGTTCTTGAGTGATAGACAGGATTTTTAACTATACAAATTGCACTGTTATTGTCAATATATATCTTAATGTTCATAAAATTGTACCCATAGTCCAGCAACTAATTTTGAATCCAAAGAACTTGTCCACAGCCACTTGCAGCTGCCACATATTCTGCTTCAGTTGTGGAGGTGGCCACAATAGTCTGGTTTTTGCATTGCCAAAAGATCAACCTTATTCCCAAAAACTGACAACCGCCAATGGTTGATTTTCTATCTTGATTATCACCATCATAATCACTGTCTGAGTAGGCCACCAAGTCAATAAAGGAGATTCTTATGATATACCAAAGTGTCCCAGCAAAAAGGTTGACCTATTAGGTACCTAAAAATATCTCTTGACATCATGAAGATTTAGACTCTCTTAGGTGTCACTTGGTGTCTAGCACAGACACAAACAAGCAAACAAAAAACACTGTTCTTTGATGCAGTAAATACATGAGAGATCCAATCAGAACTATATAAGTGAAGATCCACATCTTTGCCAGGTCCATCCTTGCCCCAAGGATTCTCCTTATCCATGGGAGTCTTTGCTGTCCTTACATCTGTATACCTAAACTTCTTGAGAATATCACCAACATATTTGTCTTGTAAAATGAAGATGCCATCATTCTTTTGTAGTACTTGCAATCCAAGAAAGAAGGTGAGTTCACCCATAGCACTCATTTTGAATTTGTCATGCATTAGGGCCTCAAATTCTCTTCACAATATTGGATTATGATGATACCAAAAGATAATGCCATCAACATACACTAGTACAAGCGAAAATTCCCCCCCCCTCTTTGTGCTTTACGTGATGAACAATGTGTTTGATCAATGGTACCTCTTTGAAAGCCATTAGCCAATAAATATTTGGACAGAGTGCCATACCAAGCTCTAGGTGCTTGATGGAGTCCATACATAGCCTTCTCTACCCTATAAACTTTATCTGGGAACTCAGGATCTTCAAAGCTAGGAGGTTGCATCACATAAACCTCTTCATCAATAGTCTCATACAGAAAAGCACTTTTGACATCCATTTGGTATAAGACTATAAACCCCATATTTGAAGCAATATGCTAGAACAATCTAATAGCCGCAATCCTTGCAACTGTGCAAAGAACTTCTCATATTAATTCCTTCTTCCTGACATATACCCTTGTGTTAGTTGGGTATGTGGTTGTTGTTTTATTTGTCAACAAGCCTGCCTTGTTTCTATTACAATTCCCCTTTACTCCTTTCTTGTTTTTGAGGACCCATTTTGTTCCAATAGGCCTCACCCCTTTAGGACAGTCAACCAAGACCCAAACATTCTGAATCTGAGAATAGAGAAAGCTCTTTCTTACTTCTTACCATAGCAGCTACCTATCTTTCATCTTTGGGCGAGACATCAACAATGTTTCTTGGGTCTTCTTGAGACAAGAAACATGAAAATAGACAATACTGTAGGAGATCAAGATTAGTCTTTTGGTGAATTGTAGCTATGAAGCTTTGTTCTTCTACATTCTTGGCCTTATGTCTGGTTTGAACAGGAGTACCAATGGGACCAATTATCTGACTTTTTGGATGGTCATTTCTTAATTCTGAGATAAGAGGTTGGACGACTTGTATGTCAGTCTCCATGTTGCTTATGTCAGCTTCCACTTCAGTCAAACTAGTTGTATCCCCAAAGAAATCTCTCATCACATTACCTAATGACAGTGGCTCTGAGTAGCTTGACCTCCGCTTGAAAAGACTGGGAAGACTTGATGTTATAGGAGGATATATTTGAGTACAGTTGAATAGGTATACTACCAGTGGGAACTACAGTTTCCACTATTAGGATTGTAGGAAGCTCAGGTGATTCACTATCTAAGACATTTGTACTAACAGTTGGTACTGGTGAACTAACAGTGGGAACTTCAGATTCTACTGTTGGTGATAAAACAGGCTCCACTTGATCAGCTAAGAAGTCTTTTGAGCTAGCAGTGGGATTGGTGTTTCCACTGCTTTCAGATACATCAGCAGTACCATCTTGCTCCTTTTGAGGATCATCATTTGCTTTACTATTCCTCATAGAATCATTGGAGGTTTCCATATGAGCATCATGAAACCAATTTGGCAGAGCAATGAATCTTAGAGAGGACACATTATCCTTCATAGCTTGATTAGCATCTTCTGTTAATACCCGAAATGTTAGTAGAGGATTTCCTCAAACAACAACAGTAATCTTTCCACTTCCATGTCTAAATGACACATATCCTCCATCATAGGGCACATAATTCCGAAAGTAAGATATGTTTTGCCATCATGGTGTCTAGAGCACCACTGTCCCAATATCCTTTACAATCAATGTAACCTGCACAAATAAAAGAGAATTAGTTCTCTTAGGGACCAACCATTACTACCTTGAGCCTGCTTGTGTAGTCAAGTATTGGTAATTATTCTTGAAAGTCACTGATACACCATTAAAATTTAAACCTTGACTAGAAGTATTTTCCTTAGGTTTTCCAAATTACAACGAGCAGAGCCTTAACAGCTTTTCCCAAATCAGCAGCACCTGTTTGAGCTTGGCAGTGGGAACATTTAGCCACATTTTTTGGGAATTTATGTGTCTACCAGTGGGAACTTTGGAACACAAATTTGATTTTTATGCTATTGTTTTCTTTCAAAAGACCTTTTGTTTTACTTTTGAATGTGCTGTTTTAAAAGATGTCATTTTTGGTTGAGCAACATTCATTTTTGGTTTATTTACCACAATAGGTTTTGAGCCAGATTTGAGCAAATACAGCTCTGGTGTCATACTCTTAAGTATATGGGTATTTCACATTGTTTTGAGATATTTAGCCCCATTGCCACCTTCTCTCCCTTAGCCACCCATATCCCACATTTAGATGCCAGATGATCTAAAGTAGCCAATTACTAACATGCCTTATATTTTGCATCAAAAGTCTTTTCCTACTTTTTTGATTTAAATAATTTCCCAATATCCGTAGTTTCCTCCCCTAATTTAGGACTTTTTGAAGTGTCCTCAATCATCGCACTCAATATTTCACAGTTGTGTTGCCTAGACTTTTCCAGTATAATAACGTTAGAGACACTAGCACAACCAGTATTCTTTACAAAGCTAATCATGGGTTTTAAAAACATTACCAACTGATCCTCTTTGTTTAAAGAAAGAAACACTTTCTCTTACATCTCTTGGCACATCTATGCTAGGTGTAGGCCTACTATAATCAGTAACAGTATCATCAACAAACTGATCAAACAGCAAACCCCATACAAGACAAATCTTTCTTAGGAGGTAATAAAACTTGTGTAGGTAGGGGTGGGACAACAGCTATACTTATTAAATCCTACATACACCATTTATCTTTAGCAGATTTTTGACTCTCTAAGAGATCATTTAAATCTTTTGAAGCATTACCAAATCCTGCTAATTTATGATCTATGCTTTCTTTTTCCTTCTTCAACTCCTCAAGTTCATTTTTGAGAGATTCAATTTTATTATCTCTAATATTCTACATCCTCTCAATGACTCAATTCTTTCACAAAAATTTAGTTTTCATTTACATTAAAATACTAACAAATCTAGCCTCAATTGAATAACACCTCTTTTGTAATTTAACAAGTCAGTTGAGGTTCCGGTTGTGAGTTGAGTGTCTCACAACACTAAAGTTCTTCATTTAACTTATTAATCTTAGTGTTGAGGTTTTCTGTGTTTTTCATTGACATATTTAGAACAAATAGGAAATCATCATAATACCTCATTGTCTGAGCTTGAGCTTGAGCTATACATGTCATACAGAGCAAATTCCAGTTGGAACTACATCATCTGCCACAAGTGCATGTTTTTTTCCATCTTCATAAGCCATGTAGCTTCATTCCATTCCAATGGCCAGTCAATTGCCATCAATGCCTTAGGAACAGGTTCTTCCACGTAGATTCCTTCCAGTAGCTTCTCTCTTTCCTCTGTCTTGACTCTTAGTGCTCAGCACTCTCTAGCAAAAATGACCCATTTTGTGTCAATTGAAGCATTTCCACCTTTGGATTTGGTCAAAACCATCTACATCAATCTTGAATTGTAATCTCTACTATATCACTTCTTTTAAAACCCTATCACCCTCATGCTTAGCAAAGAGGAAGAAGGACCAATTCCAATTGATGTCCATCTCTTCTATATCATCTTCCTCAATGCTGAGTGATTCCCTTATATTTTGATTTTGAGAACCAACATAGATTGAGTACTATGGATGCACAGATAGTATCATGTGCTTAGACAAGCCGTATGCAAACCTCAGTTGCTAACAAGGAAACTTGACTACTAGCAGTTGAAATACTAGCAGTGGGAACTTCACCTTTTCCACTGCTGGTGTTTGATGAAGAAATGATGCCATGTTTTAGAAGTTGATCCTCCTCGCCATCTTTTGGACATTAAATCAGGTTCATAGACTTTGAGATGATTATATCAAATCATAACCAGATCTCATTGTGTCTATATCATCACTGTTATATCCAAACAATGGTGTACATTAACCATCTTGGTGGAAAAAAAAAAATATGGGGTAAAAATGGGGGGGGGGGGGGGGGGAAAAAAAAAAAAAACAAGACTTGACAAATAACTTTTGGTTAGAATCATCTTGTCAATTGGAACATCCAATGAACTCAAGATTGACTCACAATTAGGCTGTAAACTATTAAAGGTTTGCTCAAGTGTTTCGACCCTATCACCAGCCTTGAAGTTGCCATATTGTTGCTTCAACTGATTCTTCGTTGGCTTTTTGTGGCTTCATTTTCCACCAAAATAAAGTTTTCAAAATGGCTTCCCAGGTTCATTTGGCATTATCCATATATACTGAATCTTAACTGATGTTCATCAGGGAGAGCCAACAATAAAGTAGTTCTTTCTGACATCCATTTCTTCTTTCTATCAGTCTTCAGTAGTTATAGCCACAATCCTTCCTTTCTTCTTTGCAGAGGCTTCTCCTGCTACTGCTTTCACTGGTTCTTCTGGTGGTACTTTGTAGAGAGTCACCAAACTCTTTACTTCCCATAAGCATAGTGTTTCATGTTTAAGTACCAGTAGATTCTGAATTTCCATTGTTCAAACTTTCCAGTGTCAAGGATTAGGAGTTTTGTGGAGGTATTGGTTGTGTGTTATATGGATCCAATTTCTGATTGTGGTTAGAAATAAGGTAAAGAGTGTTATCTTTTTTGATCAAAGTTATCTCAACAACTCTGATACCACTTGTATGTTCCCAAACTTGGATCCTATGCCTTATGTGTATAAGGTTATGGTAAGACTTGGATTAAGCACAGTAGGTAACAATGAAGAAACATTGTTAATGAATTTTTCACCAAAAGCTATGCGGAATCTAACCTTTAGTGATCAAGAAGTATAACAATGAAGTGAAATGAAAATAGATGAAAAACAAAAAGCTTGTATAAGTATTATAAGAGAATAATACGAAGTACTCTCTGAACAGTACTAGGGTTTACAAAACCTTAAATCTATGAGAGTTATATATGAAAGATGTGATGTATCGGATTATTGTGTGTGTTGAATTCTCTATTTCCTTCTAGCTCTAGACCTAAGGACTCCTTTTATAGCACAAGGAGCCCTGTACAAGATAAGACCTAATCGTATCTCCTAAATAAAAGAGATATACACAAGATACATTCTAAACATAACAATACGTGTCTTTGACTCTGAGTAATCCTTATCTTCAATCAGCAGTGGAAAGTCTTTAAGCAGAGGAAACCTGCAAGTGTTAGAGAAACACTAAAATGGGAAAAATCGGCTAGCATTGGGAACCATATAACTATCAGTGGGAATGCCTGTAGTATTTTATTCCCCAAATCGATAGCAGTTGAGGATTTTGTCACGAGATTTTGCGTCCTACTTTATAACTTTGGATCTACGTATGAAGTTTGGAGTCACGTGGATAGTAACAAGATATAAGACACAAAGTTGGGTTATTTCTACTTTCTAACAATACTCAAATTCCGTTTATACTCATTTCTTCATCATTGTGATCACTACATAGATCTACAAGTGTCGAGATTTAAGAGATGGTAAACATATTGGTTTCAAGGGAAGTCTTATTTATTAAAAATTTAACCATCAACATGGCTCCACTTGAGGGGAAGTTATTCGTTACTATTGACTAGTCATATTTATTACTACTGTAGTTTGTGTTTCTACTGCTCATATCATTTTTCTTATAAAATGCATCAGGCGGGTGAAATATATCTTTGGAGATTCTTTAGTTCGTTAGAAGTGGCGATTAGTAGTTGTGATATATGGTTGGTACTGTATGATCCAAGTCCATATCTACAGAAGACCCCATAGATGATTACAAAAGGGACAAGCCTACAGAGAAATATTTGCACTTATAATATTGTGTGGCACGTTCAAGGAAGTCATAAAGTCAAGGGGGGAAAAAAAGCATTGTTTCATCATTCATGAGACATACACACTGTTTTTGTAATATAAAATAGGAAGATTGTTGGGATCATACATTTTGATAATTACGAAAACTACTATCCATAAATGAAGAAAGTGATATTTAATTAGTTTAAATAGTTTCCTTATCATATTGATTTACTTCCTTTGTAAGTCTTGATCTATCCCTATATAAAGAGATCATAGACATAGGTTTACTGCATCCAAAAACATAGAACTCTCCCAATGAGAGTCTAGACACACCAAAGAAAGCGTGTGTGTATTAGTTAGTTTATTAGTTAGTTTATGTATTAGTTAGTTTAGTCTCAAGGATCATTTGATCTTGGGGCTGTAGATGAATAAAGAAAACCTTGAAAGTAACTTTGATTCATGTTTATTATTTTGCTGTGCAAGTTTATTAATCATTCTTACTATATCCTAGATGAGTCTTAATAACGATCTAAGGGGTCATAACAGACTCCACAATGTTTCTGACATCTACAATAAAAGACGCGTTGGTGATAGATATGTAGTTGAAAGTAGCATTAGTGAACTTGGAACAGCAGATGTAAGTGTTCCATATTATGATTACTCATCAATATATAAACGTCCGAAAATATATCCATATTGTTGATGTTGGTATTCCTTTTTAAGGTTCGTCTTTATCTGGCTAAAGTATGCTGATATTGATGTTCACTATATTCCTTCGTAAGGTTTATTTTTTGCTGGCAAATGTATGCTGATACTGATATTCTATGTCAATGGTATTTATAATGTTTGTAATTAAAGTAGCATGTTATTGTTAATCGTAAGTCTGTGTTTAATGTTGTGTTCCTTTATCTATGCTTGTTTTTCAGTAAGTTATTTTTTCATGTTCTTGCCGCTATTTTTTTCTATGTTTTAGTACTTTTTTATAAATGAAAAATTATTTAGAATATGAGGTAAGTTCAATATGAGGAAAAGGAGATAAGGTTATTGAATTTATTTCAACAAACTTCCAAATCATAGGCTGGTCTATATTTATATGATTCAAAATGTAGATGTAAATGATCTATGTATTAGGCTTAACTTTCGTTGTAAGTTGTAGTCATTGAGTAACATTTAGTTGTTTTTACAAAACAAATATTTTTGAATCTGGTATATCACACTTCATTTTTGGCGTTTGAACTTATCTTTTTTACTTTAAATTCTATTTTATTGGCTGACTTGTTGGCCCATTAGGTTCTGGCCAAGCGGATTTCACTAATTTTCTATTTTTTCTTATAAATAAGTGTGAAAAAGGAAAAATGAGTTACATTTAACTTTTTAGTTAACCTAATAATTGAAGTCCCTAGAGTTTCATAGACCACCCTTACTAATTAATACAGTATTATAATTTTATGAACAGTTATGGCGGCAAAATGGTTAACGAATTGGAGGATTCTGAATCTGTGGTTCTAAAATATCTTCCAAGTCCTGCCAAGGTGACCTTTGTTAGCTTTGTAAGAAACTTAAATGTTACATCGAAATTATGGTATTATGAATCATCTTTATTTTCCTCTTTCATGGGAAATACTCCGTATTTGTTTTCACATGTGCTATTTGCATGCCACATGTAGATGAAGTAGATATGAGTCGTCATCGATACCCATCCATACCCTTTGATGTAACAAAGTTTGTCTCACTGGTGTGGATAGTGCACTTATATACGAGTGTTTCTTTTCTTTCTTCTGCTACTGTTGGTATGAGTCTTATATACCATTGTTTTTTCTTCTACAGTGGGTATGAGTCATATATACCATTGTTTCTTCTGCTACAGTGGGTATGAGTCTGGTTTTGGCTGTTTTGTCAATAAACTATATCGGCGCTTACAGTGGGTATGATTCGAGGTGACTTACGGTTCGTATTACCATTAGTATATGTGGCAAATATGTATGAAACTATGGTTAACAATGTAAATATGAGACTGTCTTCATCTGATGGTATGTGTGAAAAAACCATGGGACTAGAGGTGGCAATTTTAGACCCATTGGTTAAATTTGGGTCTGGAATTGTAATAAAGACATTCGGCGTTCAAGAATCCTTCAGTTCCATTTATTGCTCTAAATAAACTATGGTGTACTTATAAGTTTGATATTATCGAGAACTCCGTTGTATATATTAAAGAACATATGTATAATTTAAGAACTTATGTATGATATGATTCCAAATGGTTTGCTAGATACTATTTGTTCGTACTATTATTCAATAACGTCGATTGTTCATAATATATGTGTCATTTAAAGTATACAATATATACTTTTGGACCATTAAAAATATATTTAAAAAAACAATGTTTAAATTTATGTGGTTTCATTCTAAATTTTATAAATCAATATAAAAACTAATTTGTCAATTATTTGCAAATTATATTTGTTTTTAACTGAAATTATGTCGTGCAAAAAATAAGATACCTTTATTGCTATTTGATGAATCATTCGATGAGGATATATATATGATATGTAATATTATATTTTTGTAATTAATTTATTTGAATCATTCTACAATAATAATAATAATAATAATCTGTTCATGTGTTTATATATGCGTTTGATATTATGTAACTATATATTTATCTTTATATTTAGTTAAACTTGATGCCTCCTGTTGCATATTTGTTGTTGAATTTTATTCGTTTGATGTGTTGGAATTTCGTGTATGAGTATAAAATCTAAAGATGGTTGTTGAGATAGATGTTGATAACGTTAAGGGTTCCCGGTTTTCATGACGTTCAATTTGTGATGTGATATAAAATAATTTTTGATGATAAATTTGAGATGGGTGCTGATAAAGTTAAGCGTTGTGCTTTTGAATGAATCATTAATATTAGATTACTATTATTTGGCCCAAACCAAATTATGGGTTTGGGTCTATTATGGTTAGTATTGACAATCAGTTTGTTTAATTTAGTATATACAATGTAAATTTATAAACTTCCATGCCGTCTGTTAGTTATATTGTGGTCGTGGATTAGCTATAACTTCCAAGTATATGTGTATTTTTAGGTGTTGTCTATAACTAGCTGATAGAAAACTGTGCAGTACGTGGCGGTTTTATTTTCTATAGTTATAAATAGATAATTCTACTAAAGTTTAATTATTACCTTAAATAATTCGCAATGGCATTTGGTGTCTTTCAACTTAGAATTCTTATTCTTCTTATAGTTACTATGATTTTGTAAGTGTATATTATATTAATGTTATTTTGTTTTATATGTTCGATAATGTTGTCCATCTGATATTTATGATGTTTATTTTGTTATAACAGAAAGATGATGAATGCATGACAAGTAAAGAAACTGTCGAATCAAAACTTAATAATGTTGGT
>BQNB010107517.1:0-23154 GCA_026074375.1 Tanacetum coccineum | reverse complement strand
AGGTATGTGTTTAATGATTTAGAAAAGTTATATGTTTGATGATTTTGAAGTTGCTATTATTGTAATTCAACTATGATTCAAAAGGACACTACATAAATGTTGGTGAAAAACTAAAGATACTCAATTTAGTGATTACTAAGGGACACCCAAACAAGGTACTTGATTCCGGAAGAGATATTCCCGGGTCGTATGTCCCAACGAGGCTGCAATTGAAAGTAATCCTGGTTTGATGAGAAATTGAATGATGGAGAATATTTAGATATAATGAAAACACTTATATAGCTAAAATTAATTAAATAAAACCTAATTTAATCTACGGGAAACAGATATAGGAAATGGGGATCTTAAAAACTACGGGAAACAAAATTAGTTATAGGGAAATCCTAAAATTAGATTTATACTAAAATACGGGGAACAGAATCAGGTATCGGGAGGTCTAAATACTAAGAATTAAAAATTAAAATTAAATTCTAATTAACTTAATTTGAAAAATAAAGAAAACTAGAACTAAAACGGAGGTCGTTTGAATGTAAAACGAAAAGAAACGGTAAAACTTACCCGGTAAAACGGGTCTAAAACTGAAATTTAAGAAAAATAAAGCCTATACTAAATTTTATATTTTTCCTAGACACTAAATGACAAAAGAAAATTTTATAAAAAAGAAAATTATTTTTTTATTAATTTTTAGATTTTTTATGAATTTTTAAAGATTAAAAACTAGTTAAAACTAAGAAAATAGAAAAAGACAAAAAATAAAAGTTATAAAAATTCTGAAAAAATAAAATAAAATAAAGAAAAAGTTAACAATTCTAAAAATATAAAAATGCCCAAATTTTACTGATTATATAAAAAGTAATTAAACTAATTAAATTTTAACCTAAATTAATTAATTAAATTAAATAAACTAACTAAGGCTAACTGTTGTTAAAACTAAAGGACTAACAGTGAAAGGACACAAGGACAAACGGGGTAACAGGCTAACTAACCCCAGGGACTAACAATGTTAACTATGAAAAACAAAATTACACAAACAGTCCCTGAGAATGACCCCGATTACAAAGTGGGTCCCAACAGCTTATTTTTGAAAACTTATAAAAGCAAACTTATTAAGGGGCTTAAGGGGAACAATTTTCCTAATAAGCACATAAGCTGAATCTCAAAGAATAAGCCAGAAATGTGAGCTTTTGGGGCTGCAAAAGCTAAATAAGCTTTTCAGCTTATTTTTCTTTCTTTTTGGGGCTTCAAAAGCTCACAAAGATAAGCTAAAAAAAAAAAAAGAAAACTAAAGAAATTAGCTACTAGGCCTAAGGGAGTCCTAATGATAAGCTAAGGCTTCCTAATAAGCCCTAAAATAAGCTGAAAGAGACTTAAGCTTTTAATGCTGACATTTATAGAAGAAAACATGAAAAAAGCCCTATTTTTAAGCCTAACTTAGCTAAATCTAAGAAGCTAACTAAAGATTTAAGCTTGCTACAAAACTAAGAGGCCTACCATAAGCATTTAAAAAACCAAACAGAACCTATAGCTTAATATAAAATAAGCTAGAAAAGGGGGCATATTTGTGCTGCGAGCACCAGGGGAGGGTAAACAGTGGGCTTAAAAAGGGCTTTTTTTTTTTTTAGCTTAACACCAATAAGCTCACTAAAGGGCGTGTTATTTTTTTCCCAAAATCCAAAACCCAAGACCCCCATGTATTGAAAAGGAGCCATAATAGAGCCTTATATTCACAAATATGAGAGGCCCTAAGGTTTAATTAAAACTGCCTGAATAAATGGCTTAAAAAATGTGCTATTCCCTCAAAAAAAATACATACAAAGCCTTTCTGGATTATGCTTGAGCGTTCAAACCAAAACGGGACAGAACATAGGTTGGTTTAAAACCTGGGGCTAGACAACAAACACATCTCACAAGCACACAAACAATGTGCTTAAAGACTCCTTATGCAGCTATGAAGTCACTTAAGCCCTTATTTTCAAGCTTATGAATTTTTATTGCACAGAAAATAGAAAGGACAATAAAACATGTTTCCTAAACTAAAAAGATAATTTTAAAAATGGCCAAACAACACAACCCCTACACAAACCCTCAACCCAACAAGTCACCCTCTCGCAGTGACTTGACCCATACCAAACCTGCAAAATGCCCCATTTTTAGCACTAAACCTAACAAACACCCTTCCTTATTTATTATAAAAGAAAACTTTTTTCTACAAACTGTTAACATGGCTTATTAACCTGAGAAATGTATCACACATGAAGTTTTAAAAGATCCACTTTAAACATATGTTCAACAACTTAACAGAATTAAACCCACTAACATTAAACTTTAAATTTCGACAATGTGTGACATTTTCTCACAAACTTACTCTTAAACTTTCTACTTTAACAAACTCGAAAAGTATTAACAATATTAGTTCTAAACACAACAACTGAGTCTATACTTCTGACAATAAAAAAGGGAAAGACTTGCGAACATTTTTTAAAACAACATTTAAGCATAAAAAAACACACTAAAAAGGTGATCTTAACAGCGTTCCCGCTTCGGCTTGGTCTCTCACTCTCACTTTATAGCACGGAGCTTCAGATAGTCCTTCTACCAACCTATGGACCTTGGGATGTGCTTTAGTTGTGAGAGTGGGAAGCAATCCAAGCGCAATCCATGCCAAGCCTTTCCAAATTTGGTGCTTATCAACACCGAATACCTCAACCATTTAGGGGTCTCGGTTGACAGTGTTCTTTGCGCAAGTGTCGGAAGGGTGTATACGAGGGCAGGGTCAAGGTTGAGGGTGAGCCTGGTGGGCAGTACTGCGGGAGGTGGTAGTATAGGTGAAGACGCTCACAATAAAAACCACAGTGGGCGAGTCGGATCAGCGAGAGCGCGTCACTGTGTATTTGGCGCGCGCGAAAGGCGCAGCCACAGGGGGGTGCGGGTTGCAGGGTTTAAACAAACCAACAACAGATTAGCGGCGGCAAGCAGCCCACAACATGCCCCCCCAAACTCTTCTCATCTCTCTTGTCCAACTTACTTTTTTCAGCCTTTTTGTCTGCGTTATAGAAAGGCTCTTTTTTGGTACACCAAGTGATGCCAAAGGATTGTCCTCCGTTTTATAAAAAGAAAAACACAAACAGGTTTAGGGTAATGGCAAATCAGAACCCTGTGTTTCTATAAACTAAAAAAGAAAACTTGCCATTTGGCAGTTTTAGGGCTCCTTTGTGTTTTAATAAACCCCATTTTCCTTATAAAAAAACTTTTAAAACTTTCATTTTTGTGCTCCCCTTTTTCCTATCTATTTTTCTCTTCCCATTTATAAAATTATACAAACAAGTTTTCAAAATTTCACCATTTACTCTCTCATGGTCCTTGAGTATGTTATAAAAAACCGACAGATGTATTCTGCGGCTTGTAATTTGAGGGCCTTGGGTATTGGGCCCTCAATAAGTTGGGCTTGTATTGGGCCCACTGGGTTTGGGTTTGGGCCCAATAAGGTACAGGTTTGGTTATTGGGCTTTTTCAAGCCCAATAAGGTTATGAAGTGGGTTTTGTGTGTACAATGGCTGAGATTGGCTGTAACTGGGCTAGGATTGGGTCTTCAAAGTCTTCACAGTCTTTGTCAATTTGCACACAAATGGGCTGTTGAAATTGATTGAGGGCCCATTTGGTCTTCACAGTCTTCATAGATATACTATTGGGCTTTCCCGGCCCATCAGATGGGTTAAGATTGCATCCAATAGTATTCTTCAGTTCCGGTTCCGGTTTGACTGCTGATTCTTCAGTATTGACTCTGACTTTGGCATTTTTGGACTTTGGCCTTGATTTTGCACAGTCTTTTCCATTCCATGCTCAGTTTTGTCATTTTGGCTTGGTTTTCTGTCTTTTTGTTGATATCCACTTCCTGCACAATACAAATGCAAAACAAACATATATTTGGCAGTTTTTGTCTGTTTTTGGTCATTTAAGCTCGTTTTTAGAGGTAAAAGATATGTGTAATTAAGCACTTATCAAATCCCCCAAACTAAGGTATTGTGTGTCCTCACGCAATGTTATGAAGTAAACATGTAAGCCCCGTTTTCACCATTTTCTGAATTTACACTAACTACAACTAATATTTTTGGATTTTCTCATTTTTTAACAAGTTTGACTTTCTTTATTTATTAATACTGGGATCATAGAATGAGAAGCGCCCGTAGAGTGATCTACGGATGTCCTGACGGATAATTTCATCGTCCTCGATTTTTCACAAGTTCCAAGCTAAGCAATTAAACAAGATCATTGTCGATATAAGTTTATCGTAGTTTTCGGGAATTTAGTTAAGCTAGTTGGGCCTAGTTGTCGGGCTCAAGCCCTTTTCGTAATCATGAACGGACCCCAGCTAAAAGCCCATTGTAATTGTCCACTCTTGGAAACTATTTAAAGCCCTCTCCAAGTGTGGTGCGGGTGTTGCTTCTCCATTTATCTTTTGTGAAACAAGTACCATTTTTCTTTGTGTTTTATTTCTCTCTTTAAAATCTATTTTTTCTTATTTTTTGTGTTTTGGTGATGAAAAATGATATCCTAACAAGTGTATCAAGAGCCAAGGTTGGGTGTTGTGATAGAGATTGTCGTAATTTGTTTGTGATGATCATTCGGTATTTTTTTTCAATTGTTTCAAATCGTCATAATTATTGTTTTGCCAAAACAGTCAAATTTTTTTCCTAGTTTTTCTATTACTCTAGTAGCTTGTCATCTCAAGATCGTAGTGGTAAGAAAATCACAAGACCGTGTTTTTGTTCGTTTAGTTCGAACGTGTTCTGGGTACGCACGATGAAGCCAAATTTTTTTTGTTTTGTAGAGCCGAACGAGTTCTCGACAAGAGTGAGCCGAACGAGTGAATCTCACGAGAGCCGAACGAGGGAAAAACTTAAGAGCCGAACGAGTTTTTTTTAGCCGAACGAGCTAGTTGAAAACAACCGATCTAGTCAAGTTTGTAGAGCACCGAACTAGTCAAAAACCCTTTAGGAACCGAACTACATCAACCATGGACAAAAACTTACACGTTTTAACTAATTTTCGGTTTTTCGGTTTCGAGTGACGTTAAACGACGGGACTTAAGACTCATATCATCGTGTTCGTGACATCGTTTCGATCGACGTGGTATATTTACTTTTAACCGACGATAACCGTATGAGTTCATAAGATCAAAAGTTCAATCGTTTCATTTCTTATAAATTTCAAACGAAGAAGAAAAAGTATTTAGGAGGGAACTTTTGCATTTATTATCAAGTTTCAAAAAGTGTCACATGCAGTCCCTCTCTTTCAACTATAATTTCACCATTGTCCTTGTTGCATTATTAACCCTCTTTGTTAAACTACAATTACACCGTTAGTCCTCTTTTCGAATACATCAACCGTTAATCATCTCAAGCTCAAAATTTGTGCACCGTTCAACGTTTTAAGCTCACAAATCATTAACGAAAGTTTAAATTCTTCATTTCAACAACGGTTTCAATAACATCAATTCTATTTTCACGGTTTTTCTTGATTTAGTAAAATCCCGCGAACCACTCACGTGTTTTCTCGGTTTAGTCAAGATTTGTAAAATCCCGTGAAATAGTTTTCCACCACAACAACAAATCACTTTACCCACTAAAGATCCTTGTTTATCATTTTACATCACCTTTTGCAATGTCGACTCAACAAGACATTTATGCGGCCGGTTCTGAAAAACCGCCCTCCTGATGCTTAACAAAGTGAACTATGTTACATGGTCATCAGTCTTCAATTCGGTATGCTAAGAGTAGACAAATGGAAGTTATCTACAACTCCATTATGAATGTTCAAATGGTCCTTATGTCAAACGAATAATTCCTGAACCAGGTGATGCAAACCGTGAGGTTCCTGTCAATGAAACCTTTCATGAACAGACAGATGATGAACTCACTGAGAAGGAGCTTAAACAGGTTGAAGCCGGTGATCAAGCCATTCAGACCATTCTTCTCGGTCTTCCTGAAGACATCTATGCTGCTGTTGATAGTTGTGAAACTGCTCAGGAAATCTGGTTACGTGTGCAACAAATGATGAAAGGTTCTGATATTGGAATTCAAGAAAAGAAGGCTAAGTTGTTTAATGAATGGGAAAGGTTTACTTCCACTGATGGGGAATCGATTGAGTCTTACTATCACCGTTTCTCAAAATTGATGAATGATTTTAAGAGAAACAAACACTTTCCTGAAAAGATTGCTAGTAATCTCAAGTTCCTAAACAACTTAACATTAATGAAAATCTTCTTGCTTGTCCTATGATAGTTGTAACACTTAACCTTGGATTTATCATACCCAGCAATATCATTAGCATTAATGAAAATCTTCTTGCTTGTCCTATGATAATACTTCTTTTCCCTCACACTTAGCAGAGAGAGCTGCCACTTCAAATCCATTGCTTCCAAATCATCTTCATGAATTTTCTCTAAGTCCTGGTGTAGGACAATAGAACCATTAAGATTCTCAACCATGAAAGCATACACAGTATTATCACAGACACTTGCAGTACAAACTTATGGACTGGCAGCATTAACACTATGGCTAGTAGCACTAACTTGTGGACAAGCAGTGTTAACATCATTGGTACTTCTAGTACTTGGTGAAGTCATGAAGGCCAAGTTTTGACCACCACTAGATGTACCAACAGTTTTCTTTACCTTTTGTTCAACAATTTTGAAAAAGTTGTTGTACAAATGATATATGCTCATAGTTTCAACCTCAGGCTTATTCATCCATACAACTACATGAGTGTTCCACTCAGGGGGTAAGCTACTCAAAAATTTTGAGTTTAAATCTTCTTGGGCAATAACCACACCCAGAATAGCAAGCCTACTGACTATCTTTTGAAGCCTATTGAAGATAGAGTCAAGAGACTCTGCACTTGTTGTACTAAAATTCTTATACTGCTGCTTCAAAAGTGTCTTTTGAGTTTTTTTTGTAGCTGCATTACCTCCAAATCTTATTTCAATTGCAACAAACATTGATTTTGCATCAGGGTACTGGCTGAATATGAGTTGATGTTCATTGGGAAGAGCCATCAGAAGCAAGCTCCTAGCCTTGACATCATTCTTTTTATTTGTCTTTTCTTCAGCAGTTGTTGGTATAGACATCTTTGTCACTGAAGTACCATTCTCTTGTAGTGTTTGTGGTACTGAGACCTATGAATCACCATTTTCTATGACCTCCCAGAGTGCATAGTATTGGATCTAGAAGTACTGCTTAATCCTTATAACCCACATCTCATACTCACCCAGTTTGAGTATGGGAAGCTTTGCAGTAGGACTACTGTTTTTAGATTCAAGCTCCATGTCTTCTAGATTAAAGTTTCTCAAAGCAAAGCTCTGATACCACTTGTTGATCCCAAACCTAGATCGATTCCTTATGTTCTCTAAGGTTAAATTGCCTTGGATAAATCCAAATGTTAGCCGTGTATTTATTAAAGTGATGGTCATTAAATATTCCCGAGCCTTGTATAAGTAAAACGTATGAGCTAATGGTGGGAATCAGTTGAGACAGTATGCTGGGTAGAATGTACCGAATCAAAATGGTATAATGCAGTACAGAATTGTCGTGAATCAGGTTGTCAAGAGGAAGTTCAGAATCAAGTGTTCTGAATATTGGTAATCAGAATGCGGCAAATTGGTGTTCAGAAATATTGGGAATGTGAAATGTTGTAGCACACGCTGAGGGTATGCGGTCCTGGGAATAATGTAATCAGATAAGTGTTACAACGCAGAGGATTGGGCACTGCTAGGAACTGTACAGTTCAGACCAAGGATGAAGGGATACTGCTTATCTTCAGACTCAGTGTTGATTGCTCAAAAAGGAAGAAGCAAAGAATCCAACTCAAGCTGAGGGGGGAAGAGGGGGGGGGGGAAGGGGAGAGGGGGGTATTGATATGATGCTGCTGCAGCAGATCTTGAATGAAGTGAGGAGTATATGCAAACTGCATATGATGGCAAATTTGCAGCAAACATCGAACATCGGTACTCAGACTGACAAAGCTCCGTCTATGATTTCGACTGGCACAGCTGAGTACACAACTATGACAACTGCTATGATAATGAATATTACTATGTTTACTCAAGAGGAGCAGTATACTGAGATACTCAACCCATTCCCTGAACCACACCAGTACAACAGAATGACAATGTAATTTCTGAATCTCGGTTGGAACAAGAGGGGGATCAGTAGAACAACATACTGAAACTATTGAGGAAACACGTGCTTACTTTGAATCATTATATAATAAATTTTGGCCCTTGAAGTTGAAAAGGTCAACTCGGGTCAATCGTAACTGAGAAAGAAACAATGTTTAATTTGACACTGAGCTTAGCTAGATATAAAAAATCAAGAAAGTGTTTTGAAATTAGTCAAGAAAAATATGACAAACTTGAAAGATGTTCAAAAGTTTGGTATTATCAAGAACCATGTCTTACTAAAAAGATAATGCTCTTCAATTTAAGTTCCGGTAACAAATAACGACTCTGAATGAGAAATTCAAATGTAAGATAACAGCTTTCAACGGAAAAATCAACTGTTTCCTTCTCTTCTCGATGAAAGAAAAGGTTGAAGTCTGATTTCAAAATACGCAAAGACGAGCTTCTTGATAAACAAATTCAACTTGAGAATAAGATAAAGGAATTAGATAATATTTTGGTTAAAACGGGTCAATCGATTCAAACAATGCACATGCTTTCACCTAAGACCAGACTCGTTTTACCACACCGAACAAAAAATGCTTGGGTATCAAAATCCTTTTTAATCTCAAATGCTCAGCGAACACAGTGTATGTATGATGCAAGTGTTTATTGAAAAGCATGATCCTCCTGTTGTGTATGATTCGGAAGAGACACTGCAACTTGCTCAAGAGAGTCGCTTAAAAATGAAACAATTGAACAAAGAAATAAAACCGGCAAATTATACAAAGATTAATCATCTTTCAGGGGTTTTTGTTTCTCAAACGGCCAAGTCACAAGAAAAAAAAAAAAAAAAAAAAAAAAAAAAAAAAAAAAAAAAATAAAAAAAGAAAAACAAGAAGAGGTGTACCTTGTAAATACTTCCAAAATGGCCACTGTTTCAAAATCGATTTCCATACCAAATGAAGAATTTTTGGATGACACTACTCTAAGTGTTGCACGAAAATTTCTAAATGAGGTAAAAAGCACCATTGTGACTCTTCAACGTGTTGTCAAACATAGAATGACTTTAGATTACACACAATTTGGTCGTACCATTGCCAACATCAGGAGATTCCCCAAAATTTTAAAATAAGAATTTTTCTATCAACAACCAAGTGGATTACTAGACTCAAAATTTTGAAAATACAAATTTTTGAAAGAAGCAAGCCAATTTGTTCGAGACATTAAATCTCTTGCAAAAGAAAGCGATGAATCTCTGCTATGCATAAGAACATGGAATTAGAAATAGAGCCGTCCTCTTAGAGCAGTTGACAGTACACGACATTAGTCTATTGTGCAAAAATCCATCGTGTAGATTCAACAAATCTCCAAACTAGCTTGACCGTACGAAAAACGACCTTGACAACTGTCTCTTAAAAAAGGAGATGAATATGCTAAACTTTGGAACATTGGACAAAAAGTGTTAAATAAAAAAAAAAAAAAAAAAAAGAAATGCAAATATGACAAAATTTCGTACGATAAAGCTTACAATGACATGCAACAAAAGATCGAACGATTGCAAGCTCAGTTGGGAGATCAAAAGGGTAAAAGTAAGGATACTCCATGTGTATCAGATACCCTTGATCCTTGTCTCAAAACTGAAAATGAGAATGTAGAAATTAAGTTCAGTTCGGAATAATGAAAAGGAACTTGGCTCACCTTAAGACACCATACAAAAACCAGTGACTCTATTTATGTGACACGTGTCAACTAAAACAATAATTGACTCTTTGCAAAACAAATTACATGATACGATCAAGACAAATGCTAAGCTAAGAGCCCAGTTATTTGATAAAGTTTTCTGACCAAGTGGACACCACCAAAGGTACGAGTACGAATACTAAGTTTGCAAATCAAAAGGTTGATGAGATAAATGATTTGTCAAATCCAGTCACTTCAAACTCGGTACCCACACCACAAGAATCAAAAAGTGTGAAACATGATAATGTGATTGCCCCAGGAATGTTTAGGATTAATCCTTTCAAGCCTTCTAGGGAAAGAAAAGTATGTCCCTAAACAAAGTTATAACGAGCGTTAGGACAACTCCAATCACCGTTTTCACAAACCTCATTTCCGTCACTAAGAAAATGTTATTTCTGACCAAATGGTTTATCTTTTACAGGAGTAGACAACACTGCTAAGACCAGAAGGTCACAGCCTAAGAGCAATACAAAGAATGATAGGTCCCCTCTGCTCTAAGAGTAGTTGCAACAAGACACAAGAAGTTGAAGTAGAAGAACACCTATAGAATTTACTCTTTTTAAAAATAATAAACATATGTCAATCTGAATGTAAACAACGTTAAGCCAGATATTACGGTATGATATATCTGAAGTAATTTGTGCTATGTGTAAGCAATGTTTAATCACTGCTAATCATGATGTATGTATGCTTAATTATGTGAAGGACATGAATTCTCGTGGCAAGAAACAAAAGGCAAATGTTTCAAACACTGCAAATCAAAAGAAACAAAAGCCAAAGGTTATAAAGCCTAAGAAAGTAGGGTCCAACGAAAGACTTGCTTCACCTAAGCCTAGTAAACCTAGATTTTGCCTTAGGTGGTCACCAACTTAAGACTTTTGACAAAAAGGAAAAATAAACGCATCCAGAGAATCTGAGAAGTCAATCTGACTGCCTCTATATGGTGATAAGCTTGAACTTATAACCCTTCAGAACCTAAATCAACGGTTTCCAATCTACTTTCTTTCTTGGCAGGTTATCTAAATTTTGTTATGGTGGCGTCGACTCGGTTGCTCCAAAGGAGCAATCATATGACCGGGAACCTAAAGCTTCTCATCAATTTCGTCTGGAAGTTTTTGGGAACCGTTCGCTTTGGAAATGATCATGTTGCTGCAATTTTGGGTTTCGGTGATCTTCAATGGGGAAATCTTTTGATCACCAAGGTTTAATTTCGTTGAGGGCTTTGGGGCACGAATCTGTTTCTCAGTTGGGCAGTTTTTGGGTGATTCAGATTTAGAGTGCTTCAGAAGGACATTGTTTTTGTCAGAAATCTAGAAGGATTGATTTGTTTAAAAGGAAAACCGTTCCAACAAACCTTTACACCATCCATCTCCATGAAATGGCCCTCTGCATCCCAATTTGCCTATTGCACGAGTCAACTTCTATCCCAAGTCATGGTTATGGCATCAACGTTTATCCCACCTTCAATTTCGACACCATAAATGACCTTGCAAAAAATGATCATGTCACCGTCTTCCAAAAATTCAAATATCCAAGAACAACACCTTTGTCCCTCTGTGAGCAAGGAAAAAGCAAAAGGGCGTCTCACCCACCAAACCATTCAAATTCTAAGCAGAGGTTCACTTCTTTCATATGGAGATATGTTAGGTCCATGAGAATTGCTAGCATAAATGGAAAGCTAGATATGTTTTTGGTGATTGTATACGATTACTCCCGTTACACTTGGGTACATTTTCCTCATGATCAAAAGATGAAAAGCACCAGAAGTATTAAAACCTTCCTGAAGCGAATACTGTCCGTCTTCAGATCACCTTCATCATCATAAGAACCGACAACGCACAGATTCAAAAATCAAATCCTTAAAGAATACTTTGATAGTGTTGGCATCTCTCACCAAGCGTCTTCTGTCCGTACACCTCAACAAAATGGAGTAGTGGAACGAAGAAATCGAACGTTGGTTGAGGCTGCTAGAACAATGTTGATTTTCTCTCATGCACCGTTATTCTTATGGGCTGAAGCGATTGGCTACTGCGTGCTACACATAAAATCCCCCATCATTCACCGTCGATTTAACAAAACACCATACGAGCTCATTAACGGCAGAAAACCGGATATCTCCTTTCTACATGTATTCGGGGCTCTCTGTTATCCTAAGAATGATCGTGAAGATATTGGGAAGCTTGGTGCAAAAGGTGATATTGGCTTTTTCATTGGTTATTCTGCTGATTCCTGTGCTTACAGGGTTTACAACCGAAGGACAAAGAAAATCATGGAGACAATGAATGTGACATTTGATGAGCTTTCAGCTATGGCTTTTGAACAAAGCAGTTCAAAACCCAGGCTTCAAAGCATGACTTCTGGACAAATCAGTTCAGGACTCGATCTTACTTATGCTCCGTCAACAATAACAACTCAAAAACCAACTGAAGGTGAATTGGATTTACTGTTCGAAGCTATGTATGATGATTATATTGGTGGTCAACCGTCATCTGCTCCAAGAACTGCTACCTGGCTCTCAAGCACCTCAAGTCTTCAGGACCCAACGCAAACTACAACAATAGCAGGACACAGCACCGACACCACAAACCACATCCTCTCAAGCTACAAATTTGTCAAAATTCTTCACAGGAGTTACGACATCGAAACACAACAACATGGTCACAATCAACCCGCAATTAAATCTGACAATGTTTTCGCAAAATGCGTATGTTCGATGAAAATGCGTTTGTCAATCCCTTTGCTACTCCTTCCACAAGTGATGCTGCATCTTCATCCTCATAATATGTGGATCCATCGAACATGCATACGTTTTACCAACCATACCCTCATGAGTTTCAATGGACTAAGGATCACCCTCTGGAACAAGTGTCGTAGAACCTCTGACCAGATTTGTGACAAGAATCACTGCGATCCGATGGTGCCATGTCATGTACTCATGAACGGTTAAAGCCACTGTGAACCAAGAATGTCAAAGAGGCTATGACCGACCCTGCATGGATTGAATCAATGCAAGAAGAGCTTCTTCAGTTCAAAAGGCTTGATGTATAGGTGTTAGTTCCTTTCGGATAACATAAAACCTCTTACGTTGAAATGGTTATTAAAAAACAAGCATGATGAAGAGAACACGGTCATCCGAAACAAGACTCGTCTGGTTGTGAGAGGGTACCGTCAAGAGGAAGGAATAGATTTTGAAGAATCCTTCGCTCCTGTGGCTAGAATGGAAGCTATCAGGATATTTTTGGCATATGCTGCACACAAATCGTTCACTGTGTTTCAAATGGACGTGAAAACTGCTTTCTTGCATGGTACGCTAAAAGAAGACGTGTACGTGTGTCAACCTGAAGGTTTCATCGATGCTGATCATCCAAGCCATGTTACAAGTTAAAGAAGGCACTATATGGGTTAAAGCAAGCACCAAGGGCATGGTACGATGAATTGTCATGTTTTCTCCTACAGAATCACTTCGTCAAAGGCACAATTGATCTAACGTTGTTATAAACGCTTCGACGGATGACACTAATGGTACAGGTCTACATTGATGGATATTAATCTTTGGGTCTACACCCCAAGGTAAATACCCAACTATTTTCTAACCTCATGAAAAGCCGCTTCGAAATGTCGATGATGGGGAAATGACGTTTTTCCTTGGTTTACAAGTTAACCAATCCCCCCGTGGCATCTTTATAAACCAGTCCAACTACGTGTTAGAAATCCTTAAAAAATATGGAATGGAAACTTGTGTGATCCCCGTTGGTAACCACCAATGGAGATCAAAGACAAGCTTGACCTAGATCAAAATGGGTCTATAGTCGGTGCAACAAAATATCGTAGCATGATTGGTGCCTTAATGTATCTTACGTCAAGCAGACCGAACATTGTACATGCTACATGTTTATGTGCTCGGTACCAGGCTAAGCCAACCGAGAAGCACCTCAAGGAGGTTAAAAGGATCTATTCGTTATCTCCGGAACCATTAATACGGTCTTGGTTAATTCGAAGGTATTCAGGCATGAACTAACCGGATTTTCAGATGCTGACTATGCGGGATGTAAAGACACCTTCAAGAGTACTTCCGGTGGAGCTCAATTCTTAGGCGAAAAGTTGGTTAGCTGGTCCTCAAAGAAACAAGACTATGTTAAATGTAAATCAAAAAATAAAAAGAACAGCGCTGTCTACCGCGGAAGCAGATAAGTTCTCTATTCCTTTGCTGTGCCCAAGTCCTTTGGATGCGGACACAGTTAACGGACTATGGCTTTCACTTCAACAAGATTCCAATCTACTGTGATTCGAAATCAGCCATAGCCATATCCTGCAACCCGGTCCAACCAACTACAAACATGGTTTGCATAGTACTGTTTGAAGCTACATGGTTTTAGATTCTATATTGCCCTGTAATTGTCGATGCGTTTTTGTTTTTCATCAATGCTTCTCAACAAATCATCCCTGCATTAAATATTTAAACAATTAATTATCAACTGATATTTCGTTTATATATTTAACCTCGCAGAATTAAACTTAAACAATTTACCTGATAAAACTTATACACTTTCTTCAGCAATTGTTCGTGGGCTTCATTCTTTTTTTGCAGTTCCTTTATAGATTTAATTAATTCATCATAACGTGGATCAACGTTTTTTGGAACATCAAATCGACGTGGTAGTTTTACAGGCGTCGGTATCGGTGGTGCTTCATGAATACGACCATCAAAAATTTCTCGACTACGAACCCACCACTCTGCTCTAGCCTCAAAGGCATCTGGTCTCAATCTTCTATTAGGTCGAGCTCCCTTAAATATAAAAAGGACAATAACTAAACATTAACAAACCTAATCCAATAAACATTAAAATGGTAGATCAAAAAATAAACTGCATAATTAAATGAAACTCACATCAAAAAAATTACGAAGAAATTTTCGTTGGAATGTCGTAACTCTAGACCACGCAACTGATCTTGGATAACATTGTTGATGTGCATAATATCTAAGGGCCGGTACGTTATACGCTTCCAATATCCACGTCTAAAAAAATAATTTCTTTACATTCGTTAACAATATACATACACATAAAAATTACAAATTAAAAAACGACATACCTTAAAGGCCCATGTAAAGCCCGACAATGTATACTTAGCAGCACGAGGAATAGGACGATTTTGGGCCGCATACAATTTTTCCGCACGTACTACGTTCGCATTTTCTAACTGGTCGTACAATTGAGCCCAAACCAACGTACCCTGATATGTGCTTAAATACACATATCTTTTACCTTCAAAAATGAGCTTAAATGACCAAAAACAGACAAAAACTGCCAAATATATGTTTGTTTTAATGCAAAACAGCTAACTGACAAACAGCAACAGCAACCTCGTCATGCAGGTTATCAAACTCTTCACCATTAATAATATCTAACAACATTTGACCATTTACATGCCCCACCATCTTTATCTGAGTCAAATCACTAGTCCTCCTAAATGAATAGCCCCAACTTCTTAGCGATCAATAAATTCCGGACCAAACCTTAACCCGTTTATAGGCAAAACTCCGCCCGCCCAAATTTCTATGTAATGACCATTTATCATGGTAAGTAAGAGGAACGGACAACCGAGTCATCAGGTGACATCTCAACTTGCCACAACTCATAACATGTAAAATAATACACAATTCTCTAGAGAATCACTAATCTAACAACCAACAAAAACCAAAACGATTATTCTCTAAATAATTCTACCCTAAAAGTGTTCTAAAATTTTTATTCTAATCTCCTGTTAATGCAAACGTTAGCTTACTTCTACACGTCAAACTCACGGGATCATCCTAAACAAACATAATAGTATATATTACTACACATATATATAACAATAAAACACTAACAATGATAATGTAATAATACAAAAAAAACTAACAATAAAACACTAACCTCGTAATTCTCCATATTCAACAACACAACACCACTACCAAATAACAACCACAACAGCAGCACCACACCACCACCACAGCACCACCACAGCCCCACCACAACACCACCACAACAGGAGCACCACCACCAGAAGCACTACACAACCAGCAACACAACACCACCTCCACCACTACCACTTTTTTTTTTCGGGCACCACCACCAGAAGCACTTTTTTTCTTAACACTAACAATGATAAATTCGGTGATACAAACAAAAATCGAGCGACATGTGAATATATTAAAAAACCTGCATGTTTAGTCATTCAAACCGTCGAATCAACTTATCTTCCCCAAGCAAATGTCGCTCGAATTTAACACATTTCGCTCAAAAGGTTGAGCGAAATACCTTTTTTTTAAATGTCGCTCGAATTTAACACATTTCGCTCAAAAGGTTGAGCGAAATACCTTTTTTTTAAATCGATACCAGCCCGACACTTGTAATTTCGCTCAAAATGTTAAATACACATGAATTTTTTTAAGCGACATGTTAGTCCGTATTTTTCGTAATTTCCTTATTATATTTATTTGTTTTATTTTTTTTATTTTTTTTGTCCTCTGCGTGAAAACAAGTTCGAAATGTGTCCGGTTTGGTAATTTTCGCTCTAAAAATAGCTTTTGGCGGCCAAACAAACTGGTCAAGTATGATTATCAGTCACATCGTTTCGTTTATACTTCATGTTATTATGTTATATAAACCAAGAAACGGTACTTCATTTCTCACTTTTAAATATCATCCTCCTCCTTGTCCTCTTGTTCCAACAAATTTTAAGAGTAAGGGGTATGGTGGCTTAAGCCACAAAATGAAACGGGCCTCACAGCCTGCCACATCAACATCTCACTCCACTTAAAAATACCGCTTCACTCATAAGTTCATAACACACCCATACCTCTTCATTTGAGCCCCACCACTCACACACAAACACATACATTATAAAATATAATAATAATAAAAAAATCTTTTTTTTACTTTATCTCGCCACCCCAAGATATCAAAAAAATCTCTAGTGACTAGCTAGCATGGTATGATGAAGAGGAGAGAGAGAATGCCATGTAGGAGTGGCGAGCCTTCCTCTTCATCATACATTTTACTCTAAGCAAAGTTTAACAAATTGCGTCTCCTCTTCCTCTTCTCCTGTTAGCCGTGTATTTATTAAAGTGATGGTCATTAAATATTCCCGAGCCTTGTATAAGTAAAACGTAGTTTACGGGAATTTAGTTAAGCTAGTTGGGCCTATTTCGGGCCTCAGCCCATTTGTTCTATGAAACCGGCCCAACTCAAATGCCACAAGAAATCCACTCTTGTAACTATTTAAAGCCCTCTCCAAGTGTGGAGAGGGTGTTGCTTCTCATTTTTCTTTTGTGAAACAAGTAACCATTTTTCTTCTTTTTTACTTTCTCTCTCTAAAATCTATTTTTCTTATTTTTTGTGTTTGAGGTGATGAAATGATATCCTAACAAGTGGTATCAAGAGCCAAGGTTGGGTTAAGTGATTTGGTTGTGGTAATTTTTTTTAGCTTATCATTCGTTGGGTGTTGTTCTTTTTTGTTGTTTTCTTTTGGTTTCGTTTTGGGTATTTCGGTGTGGTTTAATCGTGGTTTAGTGCTTGTAGTTACTTGGTTTCAAAAGTGTCTATTTTGTGGTTCTTTTGGTTGCTGTGCAAATCGCAAGGACGGAAAGAAGCAAAAATTCTTGTTTGGACCGAACGAAGAGAATTTTTTTGAAGGTCCGAACGAGCGAACTAGCAACATTCGAACTAGCAACATTCGAACGAGCGAAGGATCGAACTAGCGTCGATCGAACGAGCGAAGGATCGAACTAGCGTCGATCGAACGAGCGAAGGATCGAACTAGCGTCGATCGAACGAGCGAAGGATCGAACTAGCGTCGATCGAACGAGCGAAGGATCGAACTAGCGTCGATCGAACGAGCGAAGGACCGAACTAGCGTGGATCGAACTAGCGTCGATCGAACGAGCGAAGGTTCGAACTAGCGTTGATCGAACGAGTGCAATTTTTTTGGACCGAACGAAAAATTTTTTGTGTGAAGAAAAGGGTTTCAGTAAAACAGCCATAACTTTTGATCCGTAAGTCCGTTTAAGGCCCGTGACCTCTCAAATCGAAGAGAAAAACGTGACGGATCACGCTGTAACCACCCTTTAGCTGGTTAAGGATTTTTCGAAGCCCAAAAACATCGTTTTCTATGATTTATTGACACTTTTCAGTATTTTTTGGAATTTTTCGCCGCTGATTCCGAATCAAATCATTCACGGTTATCTAGTGATCTTGTAAAATCCCGTTAATTCATTATCGGTTTTGATCATAGACGAGTAAAATCCCGTGAACGTTATTTGATTCAAATCCACAACAACAACAATCACTTTACCCACTAAAGATCCTTGTTTATCATTTCACATCACTTTTGCAATGTCGACTCAACAAGACATTTATGCAGCCGGTTCTGAAAACCGCCCTCCTATGCTTCTTAACATTAGAGAACTATGTTCCATGGTCATCACGTCTTCTCCTTCTTCGTATGCTAAGAGTAAACCAAATGGAAAGTTAATCTACAATTCCATTATCAATGGTCCTTATGTCAGACGAATGATTCCTGAACCAGGTGATGCAACGTGAAGGACCTGTTTTCCTGAAACGCTTCATGAACAAACCGATGAAGAAACTCCATAGTAGCAGAAAATTAAACAGATGAAGCAGATGAACAAGCAATTCAGACCATTTCATCTCGGTCTTCCTGAAGACATCTAAGCTGCGTTAGGATAGTTGTGAAACTGCTCAGGTAAAGTCAGGTTATTGTGGCAACAAATGAGAAAGGTTCTGATATTGGAATTCAAGAAAAGAAAGCTAAGTTTGTTTAGATGAATGGTAAAGGTTTTTACTTCCACTGATGGGAATCGATTGGAGTCTTACTATCAACCGTTATCTCAAAATTGATGAATGATTTAAGAGAAACAAAACACTTTTCCTGAAAAGATTGCTAGTAATCTCAAGATCCTAAACAACTTACAACCAGAAATGGAGTCGACAATGTTTTCTATTGTTCATCAAACAAGGACTTGCATACACTGATTACACCTCAGTTGGTATGATTTCTTGAAGTACAATCAAAAAGGAGGTGGTGATCAAGAGCTGAACGACTTGGCACAAACACATGATCCGCTACACTCATAGCAAATACCAACAATCCCTTTCAACTATCAGTTGTTTCACCAAGATCAACCACACTCAAGTACCTACATGCAACAACCACAACCCATTCAACAACAACTACAACCCACACCATCATTTCAACCAAACTACAAATGCAACAACCAATCCAAATCCCGAAAGACATCAACAGATCCCACAACCGCAAATGGAACATGGACACTACTGACTACCATCGCTCTATGGCTAAGGCATATCAAACTTAAATACTCAACACCAACCCAACAACACCAGAGAATTTCATCAAATAACCCATCGTAAAACGGCAGATTGCTCAACCGGGTATTGAATATGGTCAAGACAGACAGATGCGATGGTTTGGAGGCAATGGTGGGAATCATTTTAGACAGTATGCTGGGCAAGAATGTTGGTATCAAAATGAGTAAAATGAGTACAAAAATTCGGGAATCAAGTTTGTTCAAGATGCATTTCAGAAATCAGGTTGTTCAAATATTGGGAATGGAAATGTTGTAGCAGCAACGGCTGAGGGTAAATGCGTCCTTGGGAATAATGGTAATCAGATAAGTTTTACCACTGCAGAGGATTTGGGTCAACTTGCTAGGAACTGGCAACAAGTCAGACCCGATGAAGGAAGTCAGCTTAAACATCACCTCATAGTTGATGCTTAAAAGGAAGAAGCAGGAATCCAACACCAAGCGGAAGATTTGATATTGATGGCTGCTGCAAGCAGATCTTGAGATAGAAATTGAGGAAGTCAATGCAAACTGCATTTTGAATGGCTAATTTGCAGCGAAGCATCGACACTGGTACTCAGACGACAAAGCTCCGACATGATTCAGACGATCAGCTAGGACACAACAATGACAACTGCTATGATAATGAATATATTCAATATTGGTTTTACTCAAGAGGACAGTATCAGAGATATCTCCCGAACCCACTCCTGAACCACACCAAGTACACACAGAAAGACAATGTTATTTCTGATATCTCGTGTGTGGAACAAGAGGGGGGAACAGTAGATCAACATACTGCAACTGTTGAGGAAACACGTGCTTACTTTGAATCATTATATAATAATTTGGCCCTTGAAGTTGAAAAGGTCAACTCGGTCAATCGGAAACTGAAAGAAACAAATGCTGATTTGACCACTGAGCTTGCTAGATATAAAAATCAAGAAAAGTGTTTTGAAATTAGTCAAGAAAAATATGACAAACTTGAAAGGTGTTAACAAAAAGCGTTTATCAAGAACACATGTCTTACTAAAAAGATAAATGGCTCTACATTTAGTTCCGGTAAACAAATAACGACTTTGAATGAGGAAATTTCAAAATTAAATAACCAGCTTTCAAAAGAAAAATCAACTATTTCCTTTCTTAATGAAGAAAAGAAAAAGTTGAAGTCTGATTTCAAAATTCGTGAAGACGAGCTTCTTGATAAACAAATTCAACTTGAGAATAAGATAAAGGAATTAGATAATATTTTGGTTAAAACGGGTCAATCGATTCAAACGATGCACATGCTTTCACCTAAGCCAGACTCGTTTTACCACACCGAACAGAAAATGGCTTTGGGTTATCAAAATCCTTTTTATCTCAACAAGCTCAGCGAAAACATCAGTGTTTGTTATGAATGCAAAGTGTTACTTTTAAAAGCATGATCCTCCTGTTGTGCCATGATTCGAAAAACACGAATCAACAAGACATCAATGCTTTTAGCGCACAACGACTTGCAAACACACATGATCCTTTGACATTAATGGCAAACACTCAGACAGCATTCCACCCATATCAATCATCACATATTACCTACATACAACATCCACAACCCAACAACAACTTGGTCCAACAACCTTCATTCAACACGAACTACATGCCACAACCAATGCAGAATCCCGAAGACAGTTTAGATCCCACAACTGCAATGAACACGGCACTTGCTTTATTAGCTAAAGCATTCAAAGTCAATACCATACCAACAAACAACAACCAAAGAAGTTCATTAATCCCCCGCAACAACTGCAGATAGCTCAAGAGGAAGAAGCAGGGATCCAAATCACTCAAGAGGAATTTGATTTCATGGCTACCATAGATGCTTATGAAGAAACTGAGAGAGTAAAAGTGAACTACATTTCAGAGGATACATTGCAGCAAGCATCCACATTTGGAACTCAGTCTGACAATGCTCCCGTCTATGACTCAGATGGATCAACTGAGGTACCCAAAGATGAAAATTGTTATGATCATGATATATACAATATGCTTACTCATGAAGTGCAGTCTACTGATATCCAAACTGAGCTTGATCGTACGAAAGAATAACTTGTAAATTACATTATTAAAAAGGAAAAAGAATAGGTTGTTCTTTGGAATAATTGGTACACAAAATGTGAAGAATGCAAATATGACAAGATTTCGTATGATAAAGCTTATAATGACATGCCACAAAAGATCGAACGGTTGCAAGCTCAGTTGGGAGACCTCAAGGGTAAGAGTAGTGATACTCAATGTGCATTAAATACCCTTGATCTGGTGTCTCGGAAACTTGAAGATGAGAACGTGTCACTAGAATTTCGGGTTCGAAGTTATGCAAAAGAAAATGAACATCTTAAGACAACATACAAGAACCTGTTTGATTCTATCAAAGTGACACAAGCTCAGACCAAATGAATAATTGAATCTTTGCAAAAATAATTGTATGACACCGTCTATGAAAATGCTAAGCTAAGAGCCCAGTTATTTGATAAGGTTTCTAAACCAAAAGGCACCACAAAAGGTACGAGTACGAATACTGTGTTTACAAAGCAATCAATCTTGGGGAAACTACCTTCTTCTTCTTCTTCTTATAAAAAACTTTATTCTGTCACTCCTTTTCCAAAATCCTCGGTTCTCCCCAAAGTTGATAAGACAAATGCTTTGTCCAAACCAGTCACTTCAAACTCGGTACCTTCCACACAAGAATCGAGAGGTGTGCAAATTGTTAATGTGATTGCCCCTAGAATCTTTAGGACGAATCCTTCTAAGACCTTTAGGGTAGATAATGTTGTTCCTAACAAACTCGCTAAAACAAGCATTAGGATAAAACCAATCACTGTTTCACAACCAAATGTTATTCATAAGCAACAAGCTAATTCTGACTCAAACGGTTTTTCTTCTACCAGAGTAAACAACACTGCTAAGACTAGAAGACCACATCCTAGGAGCAATTCTAATACTGATAGGGTTTCATCTAAGTCTAAGAGTAGTTGCCTCTCGAATAACATCAAGAAAATAGAAGAAAACCATTAGAATTCCAAAATACCTAAGAATCAGAATCATATGTCATCTGAATGTAATAACATTACGCTTGCCATTCGAAATGCTAAGTCCAAAATTATTTGTGTTATGTGTAAGCAATGTTTAGTTATTACCAATCATGATGTCTGTGTGCTTAATTATGTGAATAACATGAATTATTGTGCTGATAACCAAAGTTCTAATGTCTCAATACATAAAAATCAAAAGAAATATAAGGAAAATGCCAAGAATTTGAAGGAGTTAGGGTCCAAAGGAAGTCTTGCTTCATCTAGGCCTAGCAAACCTAGAACTTGTCTTAGGTGGATTCTAACTGGAAGAATTTTTGCCATGTGTGGGAAATTAACTGCATCCAGTAACACCGAGAATAAGTCTGAAAAATTTGTGTGTGACAATGCAAGTACTTCTAATCCCTCAAAACCTTCAAGCAAAGGGTTTTCGATTTCTACTTCTCTTCTTGGCAGGTTATCAAGACTAAGGAAACAACATACTTCTATATATCCGATTGATGTTCTCTAATCTCCAGGTTTATGGCTTGTAATCAAATATCAGATTGCAACCCGTTCTTCAAATAAAAGGAAAATGTACGTGTCAGTGTGTTTATCCTTAACAACAACAAAAAGAAATCTTTTCGGTCTTGAGCTACATTCGAAACATTCAATGTTTGTTAGCTCAAGTCATTGGCTTATGTACACGTCAGTGCATAACCCAGGCGTCAGATAAAAGGGGAGTGTACGCTTCAGTGCGCTTTACCTTCAAAAGAAGAGAAATCTTCTTGTTTCCAAAACCGTTGAACACAATTTTTCAAAAGGATTTTCAAAATCTTTCA